>VDFB02338746.1:105606-133380 GCA_007258455.2 Sequoia sempervirens | reverse complement strand
CAATTTATTTGTGGATAATTATCTGTTTAGATTCATTTTCAACATTTGTAGAAATAGACAGAAGATTGTAGAAGAATAAAACTAGAAGATAGAAGTGACATAAAATATACCCTGGAGAAACCCTTTCGAGAAAAAACTTCACCACCGAAATCAATAGTGCTTGTATTATTTAACCTTAGAACAAGATTACAATAATTTTTTATCAATCCTTGCTTGAGATGCTTCTTTTGCCTTCAACAATTCTTCACAACCTACAATAAAATATGATTGAACTCTCTTCAACTTGTTGCAATAAATAGAAAATTGTGAACATTGTAAACTCCAAAGAGTTGACAATTACAAGAGGATAAAGATCATCACAAATATCTATGCCATTCTTGTGCAAGTAGAGTTCTTCCGTGAAAAATAATTTCAAACCAAGTCCATCAATTTGGGTGTCCAAAACTAAAGTCCTAACTCAACCTTGATTACAAAGATATCATATAAGCTTCTCCTCAAAGTTGGCGCCCAAGAATGGGCCCACTTAACTCAACCTTATAAAATATCTTATCATACAAAATTGTTAACTCCAAGATGCCAACTTGGGTGCCCAAGGTGGGTCCAATTCAATCTCTGTTAACTGAAACATTTCTCTCCACCATTCATGCAAATTGTAGACACTTAAAAATGACCTAGGCCTGCAAGCTCTGTTTTTACCACTTTCGTCCTAGCATAGTTATGACATTTAATTATGTCATTGGTCCACATTCGACTATTGATTAAATAATTCATAATTATTTAATTAATTCATGTCATTTTATTCTTCATGATTATTAAATAAATAAATTTTATTTATTTATTAAATACGTCATTAATTGTCTAAGTCTTCCCTTAATTAAATAAATTTCTTAATTTATTTAATTACCCTTCTTCATTTATTTCTTCCTGATTATTAAATAAATGAATTTCATTTATCTATTTAATATGTCACTAATACTCATAATTAAATGAATTTATTAATTTATTTGATTATTAATCATATCTTCTAAATTAAATAATTATATTTAATTATTTAATTGTCAAAATTAATATTTCTCATTTTAAATAAATGAAATTATTTAAAATGTTATCACATTCTTAACTGACAATCCATTTTGGTAAATAATCTGAAAATTGATTATTTATTATTTCACAAAATCCATATTTTGAATTAATTTAATTCAAAATGGTAATATTCCTCCAAAAAATCAAGTAATCGGGCAGATTCTTGATTTCCAAATCTGATCTTCAGTTCAGTCCTTATCTTTTTGATTTTTTGAATCTCACAAATCAGGCAGTTTTTATCTTCTTGATTTTCAAAATTAATTAAATCTCATTTATTCTCCACCACTGATTCGATCTTCTTAGATGACATCTCGACCACTCGTTTAAGGATTTTTCCCTAACCCTGATTAGGGATTATCAGATTTAATCTCATCCTCTGATTTTAGGTCACTATCGAAAGTCGATCTCGTTCGTCCATTCAAAATGGCATTTTCTATAAAATGCTATTTTTCTCACATTTTTAGATTACGCACATAGATTACATTATTCTGGCATATTAAGATTTAGATTTCTTTGAGTCATTTTGTCATAGGCATAGGCATAGTTTTATATTTAAATCCTTCAAAACTTGCATAGGACAATGTCATAGTCGAAATGTTCACACACTCAATTTGAGGGCATCAATCATATGCTGCAAGCTAGGAGGTGCTATGGAGGTAATCATGGAAGATTCAAGGAACAGGGATAATCGTTCTTTCTTTTAATTTCCTTTGTACTTCATAGTTCTTTGGGTTTATAATCTTTGTTGATTTGATAACCTCTAATCTAACCTAAATTTAACCCTTAGATACATTGGTGAACCTGACTCTGTATTGCTTTTATTTTTTCTGTACGACCTCTTTTGTTCTCTATCATTTTTGTAAGTACAGGTATGGAGCGATGCATTCATCTTTTATTGTGACACATCGGATGCGTCGCGACGCATTCACAGACTCAAAAACCGCAATCACTCTGATGTGCTGCAATCAAAGTCTGGAAAGCCACATCTGAACTCCTGAGCCACATTTGCAACACAGAGTGACGCATTCACTCTGTCATGACGCATTTTCCTGGTAACATTTTTTCTTCTTTTTGGCATTCGGGTTTTTCTATTTTTCTGCTCTTTTTGTTTACTTTTTGGTTTTTCTTCCGCCTTCTAGTTTTCTTTTCTGCATTCTACCTACTATGTTTTTGGTGTTACTAATCTTAGTTTGTAGCATGTGGCTGTTATGTTTCGTGGGTCCAAGATTGGTGGATGAAACTACTAATTTGTGGTTTTGCAGCTCCATTAGTCGAAGACTCATTCCTCAAAATAATGTGTTTGCGATTTCTAGTGTAGAAAACACTTCCATTGGTGCATTAAAATGAATGTGTGCTTAATTTTGTCTGAATGTGTTTGCAAAATGGTAGGTGATTATGCTCACCTTGTGAAAACTTGGTGATAAAAAAAATAGATCCATTTTTATGTGTTATTACCCTCACGACTTAGTAATCGAAGTATCCTCTCCCCTTACGCTTTCAGACGATCCTGGGTGTAAGAGAAACAGTTACTAACTCTAGAACTTGGGCTTGTTCTGATGGGAAAAAGTACTCACCCTAGGACGACTCAGACTGGTAGCACCCTGAACCCGAGGGACTTCTAGTCGATATATAAAAGTGGATTCTTGGGGAAATCCCAAGAATCATGCATATGGTTCCGACGAGATGGATCTGAAAGGGGACTCTCGCCGCATGGATCATGCCCTACGAATAGAATGCTTGTACTAAACACCTTTTGTTTTAGAGTCCAACCTTTTTTGGCCATTGCTTGATATAGTGTAGGGTATAGTATCATGCCCAAAGACACTCACTATTGATCCCCTTGAGTAGAGATAGCAATTCTTGGGAAGTCACTATCCAAGAATCTGAATTTGGTGTGCTTGAATGACGTTAATGAGCCGTGGAGGGGAGCCAATGCCACCAAAATTCTAAGCTATCCACTCTCGAGAAGGAAAGGTGTTTATCACCAATCCAGGGTATATCGATGGGCTATATCAAGTATACAAACCCTTGGCCTAATGGCCTTTTAGGATTGTACTTGTCTTATGTGCGCTTGCTTACACTCAAAACATTATGTTTGTCAAGTGCTTATTGGATTTCTTAAACATTATTCACCACATTTACATTTCTGGACAAAGCATTCACCATTAGACATATCAAATTTTCCCTCAATACCTCAAGAAACTCAATTTTAACAAACTATGTCACATCTGTTGAACTGCATTCAATGTTTTGAGATGCATCTAAAAATATTGAGATGCAATCGCACTATTAAACTACATTTGATCTCTCAAACACCACATATGTCTGCATCACGACGCATCTGAACCTCACAGAGCTGCATCTGCAAAACTAAGTCGCATTTGTCAATCCTAGAGCCGCATTCACTCAAACCAAACCACATTCGGGACACTGTGACGCATTCGAGGCCTCAAACGACACATTTTCCTGTCACAAGTAAAACCCTGATACAAAGTCAAATCTGAGTCTACACTTTGTCAATCTTTTGTCAAACATTGTTTCCAAAGGGATTCTGTCAGAAACCAACTTTGAAATTGCTCAAAAATTTTGACCATTAGTTTGCATTCTTGACCATAGGTTTCATCTTTCATTTTTTTTAGTTGCATGCATTAGGCATTAGCTTGACCCTAGGTTTTAATACTTGCATACTTTGGATTAGGAAAATCTCAGCACAATTTGCAATGCCATTGCTTTCAAAATTAGGTTATCTTGGACTTAATCAGCATTCCCTTTTTCAGTCATTGTCCCTTTTGTGAGATTGTCCCTTTTGTGAGATTTTCCAACTCAAAAGTCTAGTTAGGAAAACTCACTAGTCATTTTGACCTTGTCATCTTGTCATTTTCAACAAGTCCTTTAGTAATCAAGATCGAAAACAAAGATTGAGCTTAGAAGTGCTTAGGTATCCTTTTCTTAAATTGCATTCTAAGTTTAGACATTGCATATTTTATTCCCAAAAATCCAAAAATATTATTCATCCTAGTCGTCATTTTGAACCTAGACCTTGCATAGTGTCATCATTACATTTAGTTGTCATTTTCATTTAAGCAAATCTCATTTTATGGTGGAAACTAGACTCCAAAAACATAAATGACAAATGGAAAACTTTGGACAAGACTCCACTTCCAATGTCAACAATCACATGTATGACCCAAATTGGACTTTTGACGATCCATTTGGCAATGCGAATAATCAACCTCTCATGACCATACCATCCTCATCAAACAATCCCTTTGAACTATTCTTATGTAAGGATGAATACATACAAATACTTGAGGAAAACCTAGAGGTAGCAACACAAGATCCAGAGGCCTCTCAATTCGTGGAACAAATGGTCCTATATGATAGAGACAGATATTTGGCCATACTCTTAAGTCAAGGAGCTAGGTTACCCTAATGTCAACAACGACATAACATGTCAAATAGTGGTCAACCTCCAAACACTTAGCAATACTTTCTTTGACACTACAATGACCGTGCATGCCACCGGCATGTGCGTGACTCATGGTATGCCAAACAGCCCTTTAAGTGGCAAAAATTCAGAAAACCGTTAAGTTAGGCAAGGTAATCCTGATCTAAATATTTGAATAAGCATTCTATTATTTCAAAAATATGTAAGAATATAATTTGTAGAAAGTAAATTTAATGTAGTTTAAAATACTAGGTTTATTTAAAAATAAATAAAAATCTATTTATGAAAATTTGAAATTTCCAATGTAGTAGTAATTCTAAATTTCGGAAAAAATAAGAAGTAGGTGTCTCATCAATTTCACCCTCCTAACCACATAATAAAATGATAATATTTTTTGTAAGATTTTATATATAAGTAGAGGACTCATGTCCTGATGTGATGCATATTTTTTGTAATTTTTTTTCCAAGTAAATAATTAATTATGAATTTTTTATTACAACTTTTTGAAAATATAAAAAAATCGTGATGTCCGACCAATCTTTAACTTGGTCAAAAATTCATGAAATTTAATTTTCTTTTATTTAACTTGTTAGTATGTAAAGCATAGAATGTGACACATGTTTTGATTCAAAAATATGATACCGCTTTGAAAGTTATGATGTTTTCAATTCCACTTATCGGACAGACTTTAGTCGTAATTTAATAGAAAAAAATGAATAATAATTATTTATTAAATTCAAATTAAATCATAATTTATATTTTGAAATATGAGACCTCCTCTTAAAACCCTTTCGCTTCATTAATTTTGGGTGAAAAAAGTCGCCACCACATACCCTGGCCAAATATTGCCACTCTTTGGCATACCACATCCCGCACACACCCACCTCTAACTTTCCAAACACCTCCAACTCAATAAACGCTACATCCATTGGAGGATCACAATCTATTGTAGTGCCCACAATAGCCACAACACTGTCACAATCGGCTGGGACCACCTTTGGCTCCTCAACAATGTGGGAAAGTTATTTGAATCCTCTCTTTACCACTACGGTAAATGCCACGGGGGCATCATCAAGTCACACAAATCCTTCGTTAACAACTACGTCTAGTACCATGAGTACACCTTCATCATACCCTCTCATTGGTATCTCACAAAATCCTTTGGGCGGAGGAAAATGACGTATCTTTATTCAAGGACAACAACAAAATGTCAACACGTCAACACTGTCCAATACCATAAAATCCCAAGGACAAAATACGACCATTCCCCTTGTCCAAACCCAACAATTTGGACAAGGTAGTCAAAACACACAGCTCACATGGCATCATTAACACATCACAATGTTCATGGTCACCATATTCTCCAAATATCGACTCAAATGGTTGGGGGACACATCCCAACATACTCATCTCATATTCATACTCACCAACATACCCCAAATCCAAACTTTCAATACCACCAACACACAAATTCGAACACATCACACATGCCACAACAATTCATCCCTCAACAATACACCAACATCCATGCACAACAAATGGGGACCAATGGTGTACCAATCAATCCAATGTATGGGACCACAAATGACCCGGTAATAAATGCCTTACAAGTAAAATGGATGGGTCTAGAGAAGACCATACAAAATATATAGATATCCGGAAAAAAATCAGAAGTGTCATATGACCTGAACATATATCCCTTCGACATGAACTTATACATGCCACCATTTCCTCTGGGATATGTGTCACCTAATTTTACAAAATACAGAGGAAAGACAAACCCCATCGAACATGTCCGTGAATTTGCAACCAATTGTATGGACGTCACCTATGAACATACTTGATGAGAATTTTTTCTAAAAGTCTTGCGGGTCCTACCCTTGAATGGTTCTCCACTCAAAAGGATATCCAAACATGGGAGTAACTTAAACAAAAATTCATAAAAAATTATGCGTACAACATTGACATGGAAACCTCTATTACTAGCTTTTGCAATCTCACACAAGAGGATGTTGGTAAGACATTCATCCCATTCTTTCAAAAATGGAGAAGTCTAGCTAGTCGGTGTCACATTGACATACCTGAAAAGGAAAAGGTGGACATGTTTGTTCAAACACTTTTGGGCCCCCTAAAATATGCATTGCAAGTGCATTGTTGCATAACCTTCACGGACCTAGTCGAAAAAGGTGTCCAGATTGAGAAAGCCCTTATCGCAAAGGGAGAACTAAGATACGGTCCTAAAAACACAAATGCCAATCCTCCCATCGACAAAAAAAAATACTAGGGCAAAAATAAACATGTTACAAATGACGTTGTTGTTGACGCCAAGGTTGCCAACACTATGGGTCCTGTACTAGCCCTAAAGGGGGTTCAACCGCAAAAAAAATCAATAATGATATCAACACCCCCTACCAATTTCCCTTCAAACAACCAAAGTGGCCAAAACAATCAAGGACAATACCGTCAAATGAGACAATTCCCCAGGGGTCGCACATACACTCCCTTGGGTGAGCCCATTGAAGAAGTTCTCAAGAAATGCCTCCATAATGGTGTCATCACACTCCAAGAACCAAAACCATATGACCCAAGACAATTCAAACCAACATGGTGGGACGATAATGCATTTTGCGATTATCATTAGGCAAAAGGACATAAAACTTCTACCTGTCAATAACTGAAAAACCTAGTACAAGATATTATCGAAAGTCGTATCATTGAGGTAGGTGGACAACAATTTAAATCATCTAATTCCGATCATATCATTCATAAGAACCCACTGTAGGACCATGGTTCCAATAATTATTCCATGTTAGGTCCATAGATAAACAATAATCAAGCTAACTTTGCCCGCGCCAAGTATGACTATTCTGGTGGACCTATTATAAATAATGTCTGAATTGATGACGAATACATCAATACCATTACGGTCAAGAGAGCACCACAATGCAATGCTACTACTTGAAGTGGCAAGGTCACCATAGCTGGTTCGCCTCCCGTTAGGCAACCCAAAATCACCATACCTGGCCCATCTCCTAAACAGTCAAAACCCATCTCGACCACAAAGCAGTGGCAACCAAAGAGTTAGTTCAACCTTATCGACCAACTTGGCTAAACTCCCACGCAAATTTCTATACTCGAGCTGCTTCACATCTCTCCCATGCATAAGGCTATACTAGATAAAACCCTGCAAGAGTCGTTAGTCCCCAAGGATATTGATGTCAATCAGTTTGAGACCATGGTGGGATACCTCACTATGCCTCTCCACATCACCTTTTCTAATCAAGACTACTCGTCACCTAAGACCAACCATAACGATGCATTGCACATTGAAACTTTCGTCCATAAGCACAAGGTCATAAGAGTTTTAGTAGATGGCAGAGCGAGATTGAACATATGCTCCTTGAAACTGGTTAAAGCTCTAGGATTTTCTGATGCATGCGTAGACCCTACAAAGAGTATAGTGATCAAAGCATATGATTACGAAGAACACTCTTCACGATGTATTATTTCTCTTCCTATCAAAGTGGGACCAGTCATTGTGGATACAACCTGCTAGGTCCTAGATCTAGAATTACCTTACAACATCTTGCTCGGCCGCCCATGGATTCATGCCTTAAAATCTGTTCCATCCACATATCACCAATGCTTAAAATTCCCATTTGACGGCACATAAATCACTATATATGGCGACCCCGACCCTTTTCAATATTGTACCAACCTAAGGGGTATTTCTGAAAAATGAGTACCTATAAATCGAGAGGCTTTTGGCCCCTCATCTTCCAAATACATTGACCCATCCACACTCGCATCATCTTCCACATCCACTCCGTCCACGTCTTCCGCCACACCACCATCTTCCGCAAACCCTAAGGTTGAAACCACTGTCAAGATCCAGGACCTTGGCTGTGGAGAATTCAAACTACATATGACATATAGCATCACAACAATACCCAAGTCTCTGAAGGTCTATGATTGGCCATGTTTTAGAATGGAACCCAAAGAAATTTTCAAAGTTCCACCAAAAATAGCTTTCATCAAATGGGGAGACATGAGTAACGAGGACCTTGCTGATATTACAGGATGGCTCTATAAAGATATGACCAAACTACCCCCATTACCAGTCAAGAAATATGGCAAGGGATATGACATAATGAAGGCTAAGGGCTACGATGGCACTAGTGGCCTAGGCAAAAATAAAACTGGATGAAGAGAGCCCATAGAACCTTTCAAAATACCAAAGTATCTTGGATTAGGGTTTGGATTGCCCGACAATGACGATTGACGTACCAATGGACTCTCGAGTGAGTGAGTGAGTGTAAGCTTCGGAAATTTTCAAGACCACTAAGGAAGCCTTCGCCGAAACTGACTCCCAAGAGTGGGAATTTGTCTTCGAACGATCCTTAAGTGACTATTTCCTCAATGATTTGTTTGTCGAAACGGGGGAATTGACCTCTGAACAAATATTTTGGAAAACATTTAAAATTGATCAACACCAAATAGTCAAAGTCCCATTACTATTCCCCATGACCTACAAACCCCACCATTTGAATCCCATTAGTCCAACTCATCTGACTTACCAAATGACATTGACAATCACGACTCTGAGTCATTCACCCCTTACTTTGACAACGAATATGAAACAAGTGAAGGGGAATATTGGATAGAGTCTGATGTAGAATTGGATGATGATAATTTCATCTACAATATCACTGAATCCATTGCATGCTTTTTGCATCCTCCCCTCAATTCACCAACACTAATGATGGAATTTCCCTAGTTTATCTTCAACTAGTCGATTGGGACTAACAAGGCCCTCGACACTTTTCAAAATGATGAGGCAATTCGGGTGCACTTATGGGACACGTGAGGGCACACCAAGCAGATCACAAGTCAGGATTCGCTATTGACTTAGATTGTGTAGCCTACTTTGGCGAGACTACTCTGTCCTCCAGTCACAAAATTAAAAATAAAAATAAACAAAAAAAATGAAACGTCTTTAGGTGAAAACCGAAAGGCACCTTCTAACGACAAAAAAGTAAAAACAAAGGACATATCTACGGGTGAAAACCTCTATGAGTCGCCTAAAGATGGAGGACTGGACTTTCTTCCTGTACAACAAGAGAAGTTAGCTATGCTTATAGAAGACACCATATAAGACAACATAGCGACTATAGAAGATCCCAAAATGGTCATCTTTGTTGCATCCTTGACTGAGGGAGAGAGACTGGAATTTCACAAATTATTTGCAGAACGTAAAGTCAACTTCACATGGTCCTATGCTGACATGTCGGGATTGGACCCATAACTGGTTATGCACCATCTGCCACTATTGCCTAATACCAAACCACTTAAACAAAAGTTACACAAAATGCATCCTCAAGTTGCTCTATTGGTCAAGGCTGAGTTGAAGAAACTTCTAGACCCTGGATTCATACGATCTATTGATTATGTTGAATGGATATCTAACCTAGTGCCAATAACAAAGCCAAATGGGATGATCCGCGTCTGTACAGATTTTAGAGACCTAAATAAGGCATACCCAAAATATGACTTTCCTTTATCGAATATTGATATCATAGTTGACCTCACAATAGGATATGAGATGTTGTCCCTCATGGATGGTTTCTTCAGCTATAATCAAATTTGCATTTCCCTAGAAGACCAACAAAAAACAACATTTACTTTCCCTTGGGGTACATACTATTGGAATGTCATGCCATTTGGCCTCAAAAATGCAGGCGCCACATATCAGAGGGATATGACCACAATCTTTCATGACATGATGCATAAAATAATGGAAGACTACGTGGACGAACTTTTGGCCAAATCAGTAACAAGAAAGGATCATCTGAAGGTGTTAGACACAATTTTCAAGAGACTAGAAGAATACAAAGTCTGGCTAAATCCTAAGAAATGTGTCTTCGGTGTAACATTGGGTAAAATCTTGGGATACATAGTTTCTCGAAGAGGTTGTTAGCTCTCAAAAATGCAGGTCGGATGCCTCAAGAGGCTTCCAATCTCTTGACACACTTTAGGGTAATAGACAAGGTCACAAAGCTTTCAACCTTCTACTCTTCAGGTGTTGCTAGACCTAGGCGGGTGTACCTATCTGAATGAAGCAAACTTGACTTATGATTATCTTTCTTGCACAATGATTTGTCCACAATGGTAGATGGAAGTGAACAAATGAAACCAAACTTGATAGCAATAGCAAAAGCAATCTTCTAATCTAAATCCTAAAATGCTCAATTAACAGATGTAAAGAAATTGAATGAATCAAATAATGAAATGCAGAGACCAGTGCCTTATTGGGTATGCAGAGTCGAATGAAACAAAAGCGGGCAACTTATTCTAGCAGAAACTCAAATTGTCGGCATAAGATCTATTTATATCTTGTATAAACATGCAGGATTATGACTACTAAGCTCTACTTTAATAATCCAGATGAATCTCCCTGATTACTATGATCAACCAAAAGGATTTAATCCCTCCTTGAAAGAACCAATCAATTAATCACACATATACAACAAATGTGCATTGATAAATTGGAAATAAACTTGTTATATCAATTTAAACAACCAGAAAGAATCAACTTGGAGATAGCTTAGCAATACTTTTCAATATATTCAAAAGACAATTGACATCAGAAATAAACTGCCACACCAACTGAATTTCATTGAAATTGCCATTTGAAAACATGCAACATAGCCTCTGTTCTAAGGAATTTATTCTACTATATCCATTCCTAATCTACTGTATCTAATCTAAAATCTGATATGTTCAATTGCAATCGGGAGTGCATATTTATACACAAGCATCCGAACAGACACATTGTTTTGAAATTCCATGTCGGCCAAAATCCATATCGACCAACCGTTATAATCGGGCAAATCCCCATGTCGGCCTGCAACTGTATTTAACAATTCTTATGTCGGCCACAGCGTTAGAGTTTTTGTTAATTGTTCATTGATCAGTCACCAGGACAACCAGATAAGTATGCCGAAGGAAATTATAATGCTATCATCCCGTGCTCCTTGTGTTGTTTTCTTTCGCTATGACATCTTACTGTTGGAGAAATATCATACTGGATACACTATGTTTCACCGAGAGCCTTGTGGTTAAACCTGTCGCCGTGACTTATCGCCATCGGGGAGACGTCTTGTAGAGAAAATTGTCTCTCCGAAAATCTACATGAAACATTTTTGGTCGTGGTGACATAAAAGCTTTCTCACCGTCGAGTCCATCCATCCCATACATGTCGCTATAACTTCCAACTATCAGCCATACATCACGTAGATTATGTTATGTCACACCGAAACACCCCAAACTCACACCTTCATTTCGCTGAGACAATACCAACCTCTCGCCGAAAGCCACTTATTGGAATTTGTCGGCAAGACCCAACAGGTTCGCTATGACCCTATATCGATATTGTTTTGTCTGATTGAAACAACCTTTGTTTGCTTAGTCGGTAAGACAAAACAATCTCGCCATGACATTACATCAACGCCCAAACTCTTACTGATATATGTATCCTCCTGTCGCCGAAACAAAGAAATTGTCATGCCGATAACTGTTAGTAGATAAAATCTAATCGTCATGACAGTAGAAACATCTTGCCGATAGGCAACACAGACATTTATCAGAAAAATGGATCAGGGAGACCCTGGATTCATGTCGATACAGACCAGAAAGTATAAGAATGTGAAAAATGCAGACATGATGATTTTATGGGACAAAAACGGGCAAAATGTGTGCAAAATGTGTTCGTGGTGGGACTTGTTTGGAAAAATTTGAATGTGAACACTATGTAAAATCAATAGAATTTTACAGTTCCAACAGTGGCTCCATCTAGGGATGAATGATAGTAAGATCATTGCAAGGATCTAGATCTTTGGGTGAGCAGACCAGACACAAAATGAGCAAAATGGAAATGGAAAAATAGCATGATGGAATGAATGCAAGATGGAGGTGAACCAAAACCCTAAACTACTATGCATGGAAAAAGAATTTTAAAGAGGATCATCAAAAGTTGTCCATGCACTGGCAACCCTTAATCCTCTGTGTTCAAATTTCACCTGTTCTGAGCTGTTACGATCTGAAACTCAAACCATACTTTTCCCCTATCAAATACCCAATTTTCTCTTGAGTTCATTAGATTCCTCATGAAGAAATTCATGCAACCTGCTCTGTTACTGTTATTGCAAGTTCTTAGAGAGTCATCCTGCTTAGTTTGGCCCAAAATCCCTACACCCTTCTGCAGTTCGATTTCTTCATCACCATGGGACAAACCCCTATTATCTTTAATATATAAAATGCATGCATATCCAATACAACATTTCTCATTATCTCTCTCACTGTTATGAATTATGAAACACTCTCCCAGCTGTACTGAAAATTGACCATCAGAGTGCTTCTCTTGAGAATCAAATTTTTTTGTCATATCAACACTATCAAGAACAAACAAATATGAAACCTTTTGCACTTCCTTGACACTACCAATTGGATACAACACTAGATTATGACTCATATCTTCAATATCGTGTATATGTGAACCAATCAAAGCTGAACTTCTATCTTCCTTAGCATGTAAATAAACACCTTCTTCACATGAGTTAGAAATTTCAAAATCACATACCTCATCTTGAATGGACATAGACCTTTGATCAACACCAAAGGTTTCACCATCATTCCAAGAAATGCACTGGGAGTCATAAAAATCTTTACACAAAGATGATAGGGTAGGGTTGGATGGAACACTCACTGTCCCATGCTCTGGGTCCTTGTTCTCAAGAACTCCTAGGTGACTCTCCCACCTTAACCTTTAGGTCCTATCTTAGGTATAGGTACCCCTGGTCCTACTGGCCAACCCCACTATCATCACTCTTCCATTCTACCAAGCCAATCTTGGTGCCTTTCCACTATCTCAGCCTTGACCCTTACTCTTCCCTAAAGGCCAATTACTCCCAACATTCAGTTAGGTTCTTGCAGGGGTGTAGAGATGTAGTAAAAAGCTTCATAGCAACCTATTAGGGTTCTTGATCAATCACTAGACTCCAATTCTCCATCGCTTCCACCAAACTCTCTCCTAGGGTTACAAAAGGCTACAAGCCCTAGAGCCCCAACTAGGCCTCCTAACCCGAGAAAAATGGAGAGTGTGCCCAAATTCTCCAAATTCTCCAAATATTTTCTTGGGATTCGTGGTACCCTTACCCACACCTTGAAAATTTTTGGGGTTTGGAGCCTCCACTGTCCGTACACTGCTCCAACCATTAACCTAGCAAATTTAGGCTTGTTTTAAGCCAATTTTTGACCTCCTTCAAATCAATCAGTTTGTTTGCCACTTCCCAGTCTGTGTTAAGCCTCCTTCTTGTTACCAAGCCTCTGCAAGGCAATCCACATCCTCTCCAAACCGTGGTTCACCAAGAGATTGGCACCCTTGCAACCTTAGTGCTCTGCACTCTTTGACTGTCCTAGTCGGGCACTGCCAAGCTCGCCTAGGAACAGTCTTTTGCCATGGATTTATGACTCCTAAGGACTCCTACCTCTACCTTATGTACAAAAATGGAGTCTAGCCTCTGTTTCCAAGAACCCATACACTAGGTACAGGGGAAACACGGTCTAGAGCTCCATCTCTGCCAGTCTAACAGTCAGAAAAAAATTGCAAGAAATGAACTAACCTAACAAAAAAAAATGCTTGAACCGATGCAACAAGCTAACTACTGAACTAAGCAATGCCTGAAAAGGAATTACACTACATACTGTACTCTCAACATCTGATCAAACCATCAATGC
This sequence comes from Sequoia sempervirens, assembly GCA_007258455.2. Lineage (NCBI taxonomy): Eukaryota > Viridiplantae > Streptophyta > Pinopsida > Cupressales > Cupressaceae > Sequoia > Sequoia sempervirens. The sequence continues at coordinate 119,054 of VDFB02338746.1, read as the reverse complement.
ATAAATCCAAAACCATAAACTAGAAGATGTTCTTCAATATCCCAGTCTTAATTACACTTCATGAAATTATTACAAATGAAAAAACCAACCAACCTTGCTCTCAGTTCGAGCAACTCCTTATAACTCCTCTCCAAGGTAGTTACCAATCCCTTGGGTAGGACATTTCCATAATCAAGTGGAAAAAGGTGCAAAATGTCCCATTTTGCCACCTTTTCCAATTATTGCTAACTCCTAAACAACTAAGAAACATGAGTTACAAACTCCCTCCTGATCACTCCTGATCAAGACAAGAAAACACTCTAACTCAAATTCAAATGGTCAACATGACCTTCTTAGAATAGCATTTACACTAAATTTATCCCAGACTACCCATAGCCTAGTGTTTCCTAGGTGCTCGTGCACCATCCTCCCCCCTCTACACAAACTCTAAGGAATGTTAGGAGAGGTTAATGACACTTCTATGCCCTACCTCTTGAGCTGAGCTTCATCCATCCATGTAGCCTTAGATTCATGCTTATTCCTCCATTTGATAAGATGCTCCATGTATACCTTGTGTCTTGTAGCCTTCTTCACTCTTGACTCCAAGATCTTCTCTGCTTGAGGCTTGTCTTGATTAGGTAAGGATATATTGCTGATGTCCTTGAAGATCTCCTTACTGTTCTGATCTACATCATTGAGTAAACCCTTGTACTTGATCAAGTCGGCTATATTGAAAACTGGTGAGATTCCTAAACCGGTAGGTAACTCTAACTTGTATGCATTTTTACCATACTTGGCTAATATCTTGCATGGTCCTACTCTTTTCATTTGCAACTTGGTTGACATTCCCTTCTGCAACCTTGACTTGTTAAGGTGGACCATGACATAGTCTCCTACTGCAAATTGCACATCCTTCCTTGAAAAATCTACCTTCTCCTTCAACTTTTGTGTAGCCTCGGTGACTGTCTTCTTCACCTGCTCCTGAATCTCTTTCATGGTTTGCTGAAGTCCTCTGCATGTCCACTTCTATGTTCCATAGCTCCAAGATCTCTGAGCTCACATATGCCTCTTGGGTGCATCCCATACACAACTTCAAAAGGACTCTTCCCTGTGGTCCGGTTCACACTATCATTGTAAGCATACTCAGCTTGTGAGATAACCATATCCCATGTCTGTCCATACTCCTTAGTTAGGCACCTTAGAAGGTTACCTAGCACCCTGTTAACCACCTCTGTTTGACCATCGGTCTGAGGATGGTAAGCTGATCCAAATGACAGGTTGGTACCCAATCTACTCCATAGAGTCTTCCAAAAGTGACTCATGAACTTCACATCCCTGTCTGAAACAATGCTCAAAGGCAATCCATGGATCCTTACAACTTCCTTGAAGAAGAGATGAGCTATGTAACTAGCATCATGAGTAGTTTTGCAAGGGATAAAATGACTCATTTTGCTAAATCTGTCCACTACTACATAGACACTGTCAAAACCAGTCTTGGTCTTAGGAAGGCCTACCACAAAATCCATGCTTACACACTCCCATGGTCTGTTAGGAATGGGTAGGGGTTGATATAGACCAGCATTACTAGCTCCTCCCTTAGCTTTCATACACACAACACATTGTTCCACATACTTTCTAACATCTCTTGCCAACTTAGGCCAGTAATAGAATCTTTGCACTAGTTCTAAAGTCTTGTTGATGCAAAAATGTCCACTAAGAATTCCACTATGCTTTTCCTGAATGAGATTTTCCCTCATTGACCCTCTTGGAACACATAACTAATTTCCTTTAAACAATAACCCACTTTGCAATGTATACTTTGAGTATTGGCTATGGAAATGGTTCTCAAATTTAGAACATACCTTATAGACCTCTGAAAAGTCTTCATCTTCCCCATAGAGATCTTTAAAACTGTCAATCCCTATGCTCTTCACGTGTATCTCTTGCACTGTTAACAACCTCCTGCTCAATGCATCTGCTACTTTGTTTAGCTATCCCTTCTTGTGCTTGATGGTGAAGGTAAAAGCTTGGATGTATTCCATCCACTTCAAGTGTTTATTGCTCAACTTCTCTTGGGTATTCATATAGCTAAGTGCCTAATTGTCGGTAAAGACTACAAATCCCTTGGGTAGAAGGTAATGCCTCCACTTCCTAAGTGACTGAACCAAAGCATAAAATTCTAAGTCATAAGTTGAATACCTCTTCTTTGCTTCATTGAGCTTCTCACTAAAGAAGGCTATAGGCATGCCCTCTTGACTTAGCACTCCTATTGCCACTCCACTTGCATCACATTCAACAGTGAACAATTTGTCAAAACTAGGTAATAAGAGAATAGGTTGAGTTTCCACCTCTTGTTTCAGTTTCTCAAACCCTTTCTCAGCTTCTTGAGTCCACACAAACTTAGTTTTTAAACCACCCTTGATTGTATCTAGGACTGGTGCACATATACCACTAAAGTTCCTTATGAATTTTCTGTAGAACTGAGCCAATCCATGGAAACTTCTTACCTCAGTCCCTGTGGTTGGTGTAGGCCAGTTTAGGATAGCTTCCACCTTCCTTGGATCCATCTTCAATGATCCTTGGGATACTACAAACCCCAAATATACAAGCTCTTGCTTAAATAACTCACACTTCTCTAGATTGATTGCCAACTTCTCCTCTTGCAACCTTCTAAGAACCAACTCCACATGTTTTAAATGCTCTTCTATTGTCTTGTTGAATATGAGGATGTCATCAAGGTATACCACCACAAATATCCCTGTAAAGTCTTTAAGCACTTCATTCATGAGCCTCATGAATGTGCTAGGGGCATTGGAGAGACCAAATGGCATCACTCTCCATTCATATAACCGATCATTTGTCTTAAATGTTGTCTTCCACTCATCACCATCCTTAATTCTGATCTGATGGTATCCACTCTTGAGATCCAACTTTGTGTAGTATTGATCTCCTCCAAGATAATCCATTAAGTCTTCAATTCTAGGAATAGGGAACCTATACCTAATGGTGATCCTATTTATTTCTCTAGAATCATTGCATAACCTCCATTTACCTCCCTTCTTGGTTGCTAAGACCACTGGTACTGCACATGGGTTGTTGCTCTTTTGAATCAATCCTTGATCCAACAACTCTTGCACTTGCCTAGCTACCTCTAGATTATGATCCGGTGTAAGCTTATAAGCTGCTTTGTTAGGAAATGAGGCTCCAGGTATGAAGTCAATTTGATGACTTATGGCTCTCTTTGGTGGTAGAGTTTCAGGTGCACCATCACTTACAATGTCCTTGAACTGATCCAACAACTTTAGGACTGCTCCGAGTATGACTGTCTTTTCAGCCTTGTCTTCTTCTTTAGGTTGTAACATAACCACATATCCTTCACCCCCTTGATGTAGGTTGTTAAGGAACTCCTTCCCACTACTCAACATGACACTTGGTGTCTTTGACTGTCCCTCTTCTTCTTTTGACAGTGACTGCAACTTGAAAGTCTTCCCATCCTTCTCGAAGGAAATGCTATTCTCTTTCCCATCATACATGGCACTTTTGTCATATTGCCATGGTCTACCCAATAGTAGATGGCATGCATCCATGGGTAAAACATCACAAACTAACTTATCCTTATACCCTCCAATGGAAAACTCCACCGTTACTTGCTCATTCACTCCACCGTTACTTGCTCATTCACTAGAACACTTTGCCCTTTGTTGAGCCATGTTACCTTGTAGGGGTTGGTGTGGGGTACCTTTTTCATTTTCAGTTTCATTACTGCTTCTTCTGAGATGATATTGTTTGTTGAACCTGAATCTACAATGACCTTGCATACTTTACCAAGTATCTTGCACTTCACTCTAAATAGAGCTCTTCTTTGTTTTGGTTATTCCTTGACCGGTTGTCTGATTAACACTCTTCTAAACATCAGATTCTCTCCCATCTCAGATCCAATGTGACTGACCTTAGGTGACTTAGGACTCATGGTTTCCTCTTGTGCATAAGCCACTCTCTTCTCATTTCTTGATGAAGATGCTTTCTCCAGGCACCTATAAGCTAGATGTCCTACTTGTCCACAATGGTAGCATTTCATGTTTGCAAAGTATGAATTGCTCCTACCTGCTCCTCTTCCTCTAGTGGATCCTCCTTGAGAACCTCTACCTCTGTTATACCCTCCTCTAGAAGGTGTTTCATTGCCATGATCTGTGGATTTAAACTGTCCTTGGTTTCTTTGGTCATTGCCTCTACCTTGGTATCCACCTCGCTGTCCTCTTTGATCTCTTTGATCTCTGCCTTTACCTCTGCTCTTAGAAGTCTGTTCTTGTTTCCTCTTGCTTCTTTCCTCAATCTTTATAGCTAATTGGTAACATTGGTGTATTGTCTTGGGACTTAGAAGAGTCATTTCCTCTTGAATGTTCCACTTCAAGCCGTTAAGATATCTAGCCACCTTGAGACTTTCATCCTCTGTCACATTAGACCTCATGCAAAAAATTTGGAACTCCTCAGTATAAGTGTTCACATCTTGGTCTCTTTGCCTCAAGCTCTGTCTTTTCTTATGCAACTGAATCTCATAATCATCTGGCATGTATGCTTCCCTCACTTTGGCAACCATTCCTTTCGAAGTTGAGATAGATTGCTTGCCTTCCTTTTCCATCTCTGTTTGAATGAACTTCCACCATGTCAAGGTAGAACCTCTTAGTCTTGACTTGGAAACCTTTACCTTCTATGCTTCGGTGACCCCATCACACTCAAAATGGTTTTCCATTCCCTCTATCCAATCCACAACTAAATCAGCTTCCATTTTTCCACTAAACAGTGGTATGCCTTCAAGTCCTTTTCCACTCAAAGCCTTTAATGCCTTCAAGAAACTCTCTTCTTCCAAAACAAGGTCAAGTTCAGGGATCTTGTCTTCCTCTACAACCTCTTCTTTCTTTGGTACCCTTCCTTCCAACTACACATTATTCAATGCTTTCTCAAGTTGGTCTATTCTTTCTTTTAACAGCTTATTGTCTTCCTCTTGTTCTTCGACCATCTTGGCCAATTCAGCATTTGTCACCATGATGGTAGAACCAATAGATTCAAGGTCTGACATACAAGATTCTTGCCAAATCTTTAACTTGCTCTGATACCAATTTGATAGGATAGGGTTGGATGGAACACTCACTGTTCCATGCTCTGGGTCTCACCTTGGCGAACCCCTTTGGTGTCACTCTCCACCACCTCAACCTATAGGCCCTAATGCTTGTTAGGCACCCCTAGTTCTCCTGGAAAACCCTACTATCATCTCCATTTCCCTAACCAAGCCAATCTTGGTGCTTTCTCTGCCATTCTCTCCTTAGCCCTTAATCTTCCTAAAGGCTAGCCAAATCTCCAACCTTCACTAATTTGATGCAGGGGTGTGTGTTGTCTCCCATGGCTTCAAGATCATCCCCCTATGGTTCTTGATCATCCACCAATCTCTAGTTCTCAATCGCTCTCACCAAACCCTCTTCTAGGGTTAAAAAGGCTACTAGCCCTTGAGCCCCAATTAGGTCTCCTAACCCGAGAAAAGTGGAAACCACTCCAAAAACCTCTAAATGACCTAGGATATTTTCTTGGGGTTTGTGTTTCCTATGCCCAAACCTTGAATATTTTTGGGGTTTGGAGCCTGTACTGTCCGTACACTGCCCTAGCCATTAACTTAGCACTTTTAGGCTTGTTTTAAGCCAATTTTTGACCTCCTTGAGATCAGTCATTTTTTTTTCCACTTCTCGATCTGTGTTAAGCCTCCTTCTTGTTACCAAGCCTCTACTAGGAAATCCACATCCTCTCCACACCATGGTTCACCAGGAGATTGGCACCCCTGTAACCTTAGTGCTCTACACTCTTTCACTGTCCTAGCCAGGCACTGCCAAGCTCGCCTAGGAACAATCTTTTGCCATGGATTCCTGACTCCTAAGGACTCCTACCTCTACCTTATGTACAATCATGGAGTCTAGCCTTTGTTTCCAAGAACCCATACACCAGGTACAGGGGAAACACGGTCTAGAGCTCCATCTCTGCCGGTCTGACAGTCAGAACAAAAATTGCAAGAAATGAATTAAACTAGAAAAAACAAATGCTTGAACTGATGCAACAAGCTAACTACTAAACTAAGCAATGCTCAAAAAGGAATTACACTACCTACTCTACTCTCAACATCTGATCAAACCATCAATGCATAGATCAAAAACCATAAATCAGAAGATGTTCTTCAATATCACAGTCTTAATTGCACTCCATGAAAATTATTACAAATCAAAAACCAACCAACCTTACTCTCAGCTCGAGCAACTTCTTATAACTCCTCTCCAAGGTAGTTACCAATCCCTTGGGTTGGACATTTCCATAATCAAGTGGAAAAAGGTGCAAAATGTCCCATTTTTCCACCTTTGCCAATTATTGCTAACTCCTAAACAACTAAGAAACATGAGTAAGAAACTCACTCCTGATCAAGACAAGAAAACACTCTAACTTAAATTCCAATGGTCAACATGACCTTCTTAGAAAAAGCATTTACACTAAATTTATCCTAGACTACCCATAGCCTAGTGTTTCCTAGGTGCTCCTGCACCAGTCAATTCCTTCCATTATAGAATATCCTTTACACACCAGTCTTTCTTTATTTCTAACAACTTCACCTTGCTCATTTAGTTTGTTTCTAAAGACCCATTTAGTTCCAATAACATTTCTATCCTTAGGTCTAGGAACAATAATCCATGTATGATTCTTCTCAATCTGTTGTAGTTCTTCTTTCATTGCTTCAACCCAATGTTCATCTTTACATGCTTCATTCACACTATTAGGCTCAGTATTTGAAATCAAACAGTATTCTTTTGCAATCTTTCTCCTAGTCTAGACACCTTTGTTCTTATCACCTATGATCTAATCTTCTAAATGATTTAATCTTACATACCTTGGAGTCTTAGGATGTTTTTGAACTTTAGGCTCTTGTGATCTCTCTTTTGCACTTTCACTAGTTTCTCCTTCCTCTTGATCTTCTTGATTCACTGGAATGATCTGTACTTGATTTGAAGTTTGAACTTGCTTTCCTTTATTTGTATTGTCATTCTGATCATCTGAATCATATCCATAGGTTCTGGATGGTGTAACTATGCCTTCGTCAACCTTGACATTTGCACTTTCAATCATTTTCCTCAATCTCTTATTGTAGCACCAGTAGGCCTTGCTTTTATTAGAATAACCAAGAAAGATACCTTCATCAAACTTCCCTATATCTTCATCTCTTTTGATATAGCATCTACTTCCAAAGATTTTGAAATATATAACAGTAGGTTTGTGACCATACCATAGCTCATAAGGGTTCTTACTAGTATCACCTTTGATTTGTACCCTGTTGAGAGTGTAAATAGCAGTACTCATAGCTTCTCTCTACTAGATGTGAGGGACATTTCCTTCCAGCATCATAGTTCTAGCAGCTTCTTCAATTGTCCTATTCTTCCTTTCCACAACTCCATTTTGTTGAGGGGTTCGTGGGGCAGATAATTGTCTCCTTATTCCATGCTTTTCACAAAAAGAATCAAACTCACCAGAAGTGAATTCACCACCTCTATATGATCTGAGACATTTAATCTTCAAACATGTCTCTGTCTCAACCATAGCCTTAAATATCTTGAACTTCTCCAAAGCTTCATATTTCTCCCTTAAGAAGGTAACCTGCATCATTCTAGAATAATCATCAATGAGTAACATGAAATACTTGTATCCTTGTAAACTTCTGACTCTAGAAGGACCCCACAAGTCAGTATGCACAAGCTCCAACAATTCATTTGAACTATGTTGTTTGCTCCAAAATGAAATTCTAGTTTCCTTCCGTAATTGACATTCCTTGGATATGACATTAGTAGGTTTCATCAACTTAGGAAGATCTCTCACAACCTTAGTATAACTTATCTTGATAATATTGTCAAATTTTACATGACACATTCTCCTATGCCACAACCAATTTTCATCAACTTCAGCAATCAAACAACTTTTACTAGCAACACTCAGGTGAAAGATATTACCTTTTGTTTTTGTACCTGATGCAATCACATTTCTGGAACTCCCGAATATTCTACACTTTCCATCCTTGAACTGAAGATTGTATCCCTTGTCACCCATCTATCCAACACTTAAAAGATTATGCTTCAGACCTTCCACATATAGGACATCATCAGTATTATGCTTACCATCAAGAGAAATGCATCCTCTGCCACTGATTACACTAGCTTTATCATCACCAAATCTCACAACGCCACCATCATACTTTTCCAAGATCACAAATTTACTTTTGTCACCTGTCATGTGATGACAGCATCCACTGTCAATCACCCATTCATCTTTCTTTTCAACTTGAGCAGCTAGGGCTTTCTCCACATTTGTACAACTAGTAGATTCAGTATACACGAGATTATTTTCCTTGATAGCAATAAATATCCATTCGTCCTCACTTGCATTCCATTTATCAGATTCATCATTTGTCACACCTTCATCAATAGCATAGTAGCATTTTCTTTGAAATCTAGGCTTGTTATTTCTTGACTTAGGAACTCTTTCCGGACACCTTGATGCAAAATGGCCTATCTTATTGCAAGAAAAACATTTAATAAACTTTCCTTTATACTTACCTTCTCCTTTATTTCTCTTTTGACAATAAGTGCTTCAAGCTCATCCAGTTCTCTTTCTTCTTCTTCAATATTTTTCATTCCTCCTCACTTGAATACCTTTCTAGAAAAAATTTCTCCCAGATCATATCTCTGTTGATCTCTTCCAGAAGTAGTAGCCTTGAATGCATATTCTACCTTAGGAAGGGCATCACCAAATTCACTCAACTCAAAAGTAGTAAGCTTACCAATTAACATATCTCAAGTTACATTTGTTATAGTCTGAAGCTCCTCAATATCAATAGCTTTGACTTTGTATGCAGCAAGGAAAGGATATAAGCACTTTAGCAACAATATTTGATTCTTCCAACGTAGACCAACACATTTGATACTTCACACAAGTTCATTCACTCTTTGCATGAAGGAAGTAATGTTCTCATCATCACCCATTCTCAACATTTCATATTTCCCTTTCAGACTTTTCAACTTAGCAATCTTCACATTTGCATCACCTTCATGTAATGTTTCAAAAAAATTCTAGATCTCATAAGCAGTCTTCATATCCATAACATTTGTCATCTCAGAATCAGTCAAAGCACTCAATAATGTTTTCTTAGCCCTGATATTGTATTTGACATCCCTAATCTCAGCAGTAGTAGTAGGACCATTCTGTGGAATAACATACCTATTACTTGTAATGCTCCAGTAGGGTTCACCACTGCATCTAAAATGACACTCCATTCAAGTCTGCCGCAGAGAATGATTTGTTCCATCAAATCTTGGACTATCCTTCTTATATGTCACCATCCCAAATCACCTCAAGTTGTTAAACTTCTTCCAAGGAATCTGCTCTGATACCAATTCTAGGCAACACAAGGGAAAACAACTAAGAGGGGGGGGGTGAATCAGTCACAAAAATTCAAACTTATTAAACTTATTAGGCCTTATTCTCATATCTGATTAATAACCATGAAAGCATAAATCATCAACACATCATCAACACACATAACACCAAGATTTTTTACGTGGAAACCATATTAGGTGAAAAACCACAGTGGAGGTCAGTCCACAAGATTATACCCTGTTAAAAGTATAAAGATGAATAAATAAGAATGCACATGCATTTAGGCACACTACCTAGAGCTCACTACTCAATTACAAGGTTCACAACCCAAAGGAAGACACACTGTATTACAGAAAAATTCAGATTACATCTACAAGGATTTGAACTCATAAAATAGCATCTGAATCCCATGAACATTTCTTCACTCTTCACACTCTGCTCTACCTTCAAAATATTTAGAAAATTATGCATGCACACCATGCATTCAAATGGTATAAACAATCGCTTATATATATCCATAACAAGAAATTACATCGTTACATGTCGGCTTCAACAAAATAATAAAATGAATATAAACTGTCGGCCCAAATCAATATCAATTATTAATGTGAATCAACCAAGGTTGGCCACAATGGAATGAAGACACAAAACAACATTCTCAAACATGAACCACCTTCAAAAAGTATTCCTCTAAGATCCACAACACACTACAATCACCATGTCGGCCATGAAAATGAAAAACATGAACATGTAAGTGAAAATCACCAATTGCGAGCACAACGATCAATGCAGACATGCAACATAGATAGAGCATGATCTAGAAGCATCCAAAAACATCATGAATCACCAGAGAAGCATCTGAAACAACTGAACTTACTAAAATCACATCATCTTCATTCAAGAACACCAACTGAAGTAACATAAAAGCTGTCAGAATACAAATCTTCATAACTCGATCAAATCTTCATGCAGATCTCTGAAACTCAACATGGATAGACTAGATATACTCGATAAGAAACCCTTTAGTCAACAACCTCTGATCATCAATGTACTGAGCTAACCAACATACTAAACTTCAATTCACCACTTGACAACCTGCAACTTATTCCATTACAATTTTCTCAATATCCTTGACATATATAGCCTTAAACACATTAATGCCAATAGTGTTGACATTAATGACAACCACATATCAGCAACACAACCACAACATCCAAAAATGTACACCTAGTAATAACTATTTACACACAACCATGTAAGTAGAAGTCTTAGTAGTTTTGTACAAGATTATGAAACCTTAAGAGTTCCTTATGCACAGTCTTTAGTGGCGTTGCTAAGCTTATTTTACATCATTCTACATAGCATATTCTAAATAGACTTTTTCATTATATGTTACTACAAATGGTTTTCCCTCTCGAACTTAGCATTACATTATAGAAGCACAATAAAGGGCACTAAATCCATAATATATGCCACAACATGAGTGCAACACTTATCATGGTCATTGACACAAGAAACATATCTAAACAAGCTTAACACTGTGGATAATGATTTTGGCAAACCAAAAGGTTTTCTAGCCCTTCTACAGTTTTCCACCTAAAAGGGGCAAGAATTGGGCCAAAATCCAAATGTCTACACTCAAAGTTAATGTGAATGAGATTTATTATGTCTAGTTAAGATATACTAATACACAAAACTGAAAATGAAATGATATAATAATGTAAAACCTAAGAGGAAATGCAACTTGTTTAACAATGTGATATCTGAAATGCTAAAAATTCTGATAAAGCGTGAAATAACAAAATAGAATCAAAGAGATGCACGGAATATGGAATTTGATTTGATGTTGGTAGATTTTGGAATCCTGAAATATTGGTTAAAATACTGACTGGGACACTTATGCCAAGCTGGGCGACTTAGTCCTAGTTTTAGGAAACTTTGTCAGAATGAGAATCTGCCAAATGGGTATCCAAAAATGTCAAAATCACTTTTCAGGCTTGGAAGTGGGACTAATCCGCTAGTAGTGGTGACTCCTACAAATCTCGATGATTTAAGGACAAAATCTGGTAGCCACAGGTCTTCACTTGCTTTCTTGACAGGTGTCTGCACTTGATTCTGTCGAAAATGGGGTAGAAAGTCTCTTCAAGCTTGAATTAGAGTTGTGATGACTTGATTGAATTTGAAAGCTTCTTGACCACTTTTCAACACCTATTTTATTGAAAAATCTACATAAAAAATTCTGCAAACACACATGCAAAAGGGGGAAAATGGTTAAGGGTTAGAGTATAGGGGTTTTCCTTGGTCAAACCCCACTTTGGTAATCAAACCCTATGATATGAAATGGAATGAAAGGATAATGATAAATAAAAAACATGCAATGTCATCAACTTACCAATCTCTTGATGTATAAATATGAATATATGCAATGAAGTGCTCCAATGGATGACTTGACTATGCTTGATTCCTTGATTGCTTGAAATATTGAATGCTTAATGAATGTGAGAGATTAGGAATTGTAGGGGATGCTAGGAGATGAAAAATGAGGAGAAAAACCCTTATTTAAACTTGATTTTACTCAAATTTCCTAAAAATAACACATCACATGCCGACCTGTTATCACGGAATCTAGCAGCGCTCGTTCCACGGATAACCCCCCTACGAAACTTGTCTATTTCCTAGGATTCGTGAAGTTCAGGTACGCATAACAGAGTGATTTTCAAGCCACCTCAAAATGCATTCCCAAGTCTCGAATAGTCAATTCGAGCATTCCCCCTTGTTCACCTCGCAAAGACCTTCGAAACGAGATCTCTCGCGACATTTCACTATTCGTACTTTGCAAATTGCGAAAGATGCAGTAGCACTGGAAAAGTGCGCTCCTGCAGAGAAATTCCAAAAATTTGACTAAGTCTGGAAATGTAAGGGCGCTAAAATTTAGCGCCCCTACATGCAGTGAATTTCCAAAAAATGTAAGGGCGCTAAATTTTAGCGCCATTACATTTTCTTTCGACACTTAAACTTTTTTCATGCCTCTGGCACGTTTCTTCACGTTTTCGCATTTTTCGTCAATCGTGCCACTTTTCGTGCCTAAATTTATTGCACAACTTGAGTTAGGTTTTTGATTTTCATTTTCACTTAAGTAAATGAAGTTTGCCATTTTATTGTTTGCATTTCTTTTTATCTCCTTTTCCTCTTGCTGGGCGAATTGCATTGCAACTGCAAATCACGTTTTTGGATTTCGCCATTCTTTCCTCAGCAAGTTTTCGCGCCTTGGTTCTAGTAAGTCTTTTGCATTGTCTTTTTCTTATTTTCTGTATATGATCTATGTTCATTAGCATACGTGTTTTTGTTCCTTACATTCACGTCTTTCATTTCATTCGTTTTTGTTCTTTCCATTCGCGTCCTCCTCCATTCGTGTTTTTCTTCTCTTTACGCAATGGGATCCTCCTTCATTGTTTTGGATACGTCTTTCTCTTCCTTCGCGTTTTCATCTTCGCGTTTGCTTTTCATTGTTTGCTTTCATTACAAGAATAATGACAAGTCTTTGCTAACCCTACGCATTCTTCTTTTTGTTTTCCCTTTTCTCTCTACGCGTTTCTTTCTTCCCTCAAAGATGACGCCATTTCTGTGTTCCATGTTTTGTCCATTTCTCCTCACAAACTCGTATCTCTCCAACGTTATTCTCAGCGCGTTTTTCATGCCATTCTTTTCATATGCTTTGAAGCAAACTTTGCAATCTCACAAAAGAAAAGATTTCTTGTGAAACCCTTGAACGCATATACATGGAATGGAGACAACTTCAAAAGTTTTCATTGTTACAAACATTGCATCTGCAAAGCTCAAAGCGCCTTCGCCATTCCTCCCTGCATTTACATCTTCAAAATTGCCAGAATTACAAAAGCGCTAAATTTTCGCGCCATGACATTTTGAAGATACCACAAAAATTGCCTAACACTGGAAAGTGTAAGGGCGCTAAAATTTAGCGCCCTTACACTAAAAGCAATTTTCTCAGAATGTAA
>VDFB02338746.1:0-105506 GCA_007258455.2 Sequoia sempervirens | reverse complement strand
CCATGCAAGATATTAGCCAAGTATGGTAAAAATGCATACAAGTTAGAGTTACCTACTGGTTTAGGAATCTCACCAGTTTTCAATATAGCTGACTTGATCAAGTACAAGGGGTCAGTCAATGATGTGGATCAGAACAGTAAGGAGATCTTCAAGGACATCAGCAATATATCCTTACCTAATCAAGACAAGCCTCAGGCAGAGAAGATCTTGGATTCAAGGGTGAAGAAGGCTACAAGGCACAAGGTATACATGGAGCATCTTGTCAAATGGAGGAATAAGCATGAATATGAGGCTACATGGATGGATGAAGCTCAGCTCAAGAGGTAGGGCATAGATGTGTTATTACCCTCTCCTGACATTCCTTAGAGTTTGTGTAGAGGGGGGAGAATGGTGCAGGAGCACCTAGGAAACACTAGGTTATGGGTAGTCTAGGATAAATTTAGAGTAAATTCTTTTTCTAAGAAGGTCATGTTGCCCATTGGAATTTGAGTTAGAGTGTTTTCTTGTCTTGATCAAGAGTGATCAGGAGGGAGTTTCTAACTCATGTTTCTTAGTTGTTTAGGAGTTAGCAATAATTGGCAAAGGTGGAAAAATGGGACATTTTGCACCTTTTGCCACTTGATTATGGAAATGTCCAACCCAAGGGATTGGTAACTACCTTGGAGAGGAGTTATAAGAAGTTGCTTGAGCTGAGAGTAAGGTTGGTTGGTTTTTGATTTGTAATAATTTTCATGGAGTGCAATTAAGACTGTGATATTGAAGAACATCTTCTGGTTTATGGTTTTTGATCTATGCATTGATGGTTTGATCAGATGTTGAGAGTAGAGTAGGTAGTGTAATTCCTTTTTAGGCATTGCTTAGTTCAGTAGTTAACTTGTTGCATCGGTTCAAGCATTTGTTTTTGCTAGGTTAATTCATTTCTTGCAATTTATGTTCTGACTGTCAGACCGACAGAGATGGAGCTCTAGACCGTGTTTCCCCTGTACCTGGTGTATGGGTTCTTGGAAATAGAGGCTAGACTCCATGATTGTACATAAGGTAGAGGTAGGAGTCCTTAGGAGTCAGGAATCCATGGCAAAAGACTATTCCTAGGCGAGCTTGGCAGTGCCCGACTAGGACAGTGAAAGAGTGCAGAGCACTAAGGTTACAGGGGTGCCAATCTCCTGGTGAACCATGGTGTGGAGAGGATGTGGATTTCCTTGTAGAGGCTTGGTAACAAGAAGGAGGCTTAACACAGACCGGGAAGTGGAAAACAAACTGACTAATCTCAAGGAGGTCAAAAATTGGCTTAAAACAAGCCTAAAAGTGCTAAGTTAATGGCTAGGGAAGTGTACGGACAGTACAGGCTCCAAACCCCAAAAATATTCAAGGTGTGGGCATAGGAAACACAAACCCCAAGAAAATATCCTAGGTCATTTAGAGGTTTTTGGAGTGGTTTCCACTTTTCTCGGGTTAGGAGACCTAATTGGGGCTCAAGGGCTAGTAGCCTTTTTAACCCTAGAAGAGGGTTTGGTGAGAGCGATTGAGAACTAGAGATTGGTGGATGATCAAGAACCCTAGGGGGATGATCTTGAAGCCATGGGAGACAACACACACCCCTGCATCGAATTAGTGAAGGTTGGAGATTTGGCTAGCCTTTAGGAAGATTAAGGGCTAAGGAGAGAATGGCAGAGAGAGCACCAAGATTGGCTTGGTTAGGGAAATGGAGATGATAGTAGGGTTGGCGAGGAGAACCAGGGGTGCCTAACAAGCATTAGGGCCTATAGGTTGAGGTGGTGGAGAGTGACACCAAAGGGGTCCACCAAGGTGAGACCCAGAGCATGGAATAGTGAGTGTTCCATCCAACCCTATCCTATCATTGACTTTGAAGAAAATGTTGGCAACATAAGGGCAGACAACTGAGAGGGGGGGTGAATTAGTTGTCACAAAAATTCAAAACTTATTCAAATTATTAACCTTATTCTCAGATCTGATAATTAACCATGAAAGCATAAATCATCAACACATCAGAAACACACATAACACCAAGAATTTCTTTTACGTGGAAAACCTGTTAGGGGAAAAACCATGGTGGAGGTCAGTCCACAAGATTATACCTTGTTAAAAGTATAAAGAAATGAAATATGGGGAATGCACATGCATTTAGGCACACTGCCTAGAGCTCACTGCTCAATTACAACAGGGCTAACTACCTAAAGGAAGACACACTATCTTACAAAAAGAATCGGACTACATCTGCAGGGATTTGAATTGATAAAGTAGCATATGCTAATGCCCGATCACAGTTCCGATTAAGCACATGAACAATTCTTCACTCTTCTTCACTCTTCTTCACACTCTGATTTGCCTTCAAATGATTTAGATCAATATCCACACACATACACACAAAAGCACACCACAATTCGAATAAAATATCGCTCTTATATATCCGCAACAAGAAATTTCATCCCTTCATGTCAACTTCAAAAAAATAATAAAATGAATATAAACTGTCAGCCCAAAACACTAAAGATTATTAATGCAAATCAGCCAAGGTCGGCCACAACTTAGTGAAGACCCAAATCAACATCTCCAACACAAAAAAACTTCAATTAATTACTCCTCGAAGATACACAACACGCTACAAACACCATGTTGGCCAAGAACAAGAAAAACATGAACACGCAAGAGAAGGTAAAACCACAACCAATGATCAATGCAAACATGCAAAAAGATAGGCATGATCTAGAAACATCCAAAAACACCAAAAATCACTAGAGAAGCATTTGCAACAACTGAGCTAATTGAAATAGCATCATCTTCAATCAATAATACCATCTGAAGCAACAAAAAAACTGTCAGAATACAAATCTTCATAACTCGATCAAATCTTCACACGGATCTCTAAAATTTGATGCGGATAAACTAGATACACTAAAAAAAAAACCCTTTAGTCCACAACCTTTGATCACCAACGTACATAACTTATCAACATACTGAACTTAATTTCACCACTGTCAGCTTGCAACTCATTCCATTACAATTTTATCAATATCCTCGACATATACAACTTCAAATGAATTAATGCTAATAGTGTTGACATCAATGACAACCACAAAATCCAACAATCTCCCCCTTTGGAATTGATGAAAACACATGATGTGAAAAGCAACATCAATGTAGCTAACTCTTGACACTTACTCCCCCTTGGGTTATGACTCCTTTTCTCCTCAACTCTTTCACATGATCTTCTCCCCCTTGTTAACACTTATTCCAACAAGTTTTTCACATGATATTCTCCCCCTTTGACATCAATGACAAAGATCTCTAATCTCCACACAAAATTTGAACCACATATCTTAGCATCTAAACATCTGACTACTCCCCCTAAGTAGCAACCACTACAACATCAATCTGAAACAAGATATGTCTATAAAATGTACAAAATAATGCAATGCATCCTTAGTTCTAATTAGGAGGGGTAATCACCCCTAACTTCCCTCTGAGATACTCAAAATTATCCTTAGGAAATGGCTTGGTAAAGATGTCTGCAATCTTCTCCTTGGTAGGCACATACTCTAGTCTGACTTCCTCTTCACTTACCTTTTCTCTAAAAAAGTGAAACTTGATAGATATATGCCTTGTCTTTGAATGCAACACCGGATTCTTAGAAATGTTAATAACACTTGAGTTATCACATAATATAGCAATAGGATCATTATACAAAACTCTGATATCCTTCAACATTTTCTTCATCCAAAGGACTTGAGTACAATTTTTAGCAACAACAATGTATTCGGCCTTTGCAGTAGATAAGGAAATGAAATTCAACTTCTTACTTAAACATGAAATCAGCTTCTTACCCAAGAAAAATACTCCACCACTAGTACTTTTCCTGTCATTTACATCTCCTACCCAATCAACATCAGTAAAGGCACTCAAAGTAAGATCATCATCTTTAGGATACCATAGGCCAAGGTCAATTGTTCCCTTCAAGTATCTGAAAATTCTCTTCACAACAGTCACATGAGATTCCTTCAGATCAAGTTGAAATCTAGCAACACTACATACAACATTCATGATACCAGGCCTAGTTTGAGTTAAATACAACAATCCACCAATCATTGATCTGTATCTAGTCTGATTTGCTTTCGGAGAATCATCTTTTGTTATCAACTTGCATCCGGTCACCATGAGTGTACCGTTTGGCTTTGAATCTTCCATATCGAACTTCTTCAGCAATTCCTTCACATACTTGGACTGAGATATAAAAATTCATTTATTTGACTGAGTAATTTGCAATCCCAAAAAGAATTTCATCTCACCAATCATAGACATCTCAAATTCATTTTGCATCTCATTAGAAAACTTCATGCACAAACCATCATCTCCTCCAAAAATGATATCATCAACAAAGACTTCAACAATCAAATCTTTATTATGATCAATCTTGAAATACAAATTACTATCAGCAGTACCTTTGTTAAATCCAAGCTTCAACAAATACTTGTCCAATCTCGCATGCCATGCTCTAGGGGCTTGCTTGAGTCCATATAATGCTTTCTTCAATTGACACACCATATCTCCCTTATCTGTCAACTGAAATCCATCAAGTTGTTCAACATACACCTCTTCTTCCAATTCACCATTTAGAAAAGCTCACTTGACATCCATCTGATAAACCTTGTAGTTCTTGTAAGCAACATAGGCAAGAAATAATCTATAGCTTCAATTCTAGCAACAGGGGCAAAAGTATCTTCAAAATCAATTCCTTCCATCTGAGAATATCCTTTACACACCAGTCTTACTTTGTTTCAAACCACTTCACCTTGCTCATTCAGTTTGTTTCTAAAGACCCATTTAGTTCCAATGACATTCTTATCTTTAGGTCTAAGAACAAGAATCCATGTATCATTCTTCTCAATCTATTTTAAATCCTCTTTCATTGCTTCAACTCAATGTTCATCTTTACATGCTTCATTCACACTAGTAGGCTCAGTCTTTGATATCAAACAATATTCTTCTACAATATTTCTCCTAGTTTGGACACCTTTGTTCTTATCACCTATGATATGATCTTCTAAATGTTTCAATCTTACATACCTCAGAGTTTTCTTAGGATATTCTTCAACTTCAGGATCTTGTGTTCTCTCTTCTGCACTTCCACTAGTTTCTCCTTCTTCATTTTCTTGATTCACAGAATTGATTTACACTTTATTTGTAGTTTGAACTTGCTCTCCTTTGTTTGTACTGTCATTCTGATCATCAGAGTCATATCCACAGGTTCTGGATGGTGTACCTAAATCTTCATCAACCTTGACATTTTCACTTTCCACCATTTTCCTCAATCTTTTATTGTAACACCGACATGCCTTGCTTTTAGTAGAATAACCTAGAAAGATACCTTCATCACTCCTAGAATCAAAATTTCCTATATCTTCGTCTCTTTTGATATAAAATTTTCTTCCAAATATCTTGAAATATCTAATAATAGGCTTTTGACTAGTCCATAGCTCAAAATGGGTCTTTCTAGTATCACCTTTGATTTGTACCTGGTTGAGTGTGTACACAACAATACTCACAGTTTCTTTCCAGTAGATATGAGGGACATTTCCTTCCAGCATCATACTTCTAGCAACATCTTCAATTGTTTTGTTCCTCCTTTCCATAACTCCATTTTGCTGAGGGGTCCACGGTGCAGATAATTGTCTCTTTATTCCATGTTCTTCAATAAAGGAATTAAATTCACCACCCCTATCTAATCTCAAACATTTAATCTTCAGACCTGTCTTTGTCTCAACCATATCCTTAAAGATCTTGAACTTTTCCAGTGCTTCAGATTTCTCCCTTAAGAAAGTAACCCATACCATTCTAGAATAATCATCAATGAGTAACATGAAATACTTGTAATCTTGTAAACTTCTGACCTTAGAGGGACCACATAGATCAGTATGCACAAGCTCTAACAATTCATTTGAATAATGATTTTTGCTCCGAAAAGAAATTCTAGTTTGCTTTCCTAACTGACATTCCTTGCATATGGCATTAGTAGGTTTCACCAACTTTGGTAGATCTCTCACAGCCTTAGTAAAACTTATCTTGAAAATATTATCAAAGTTAATGTGACACATTCTTCTATTCCATAACCAACTTTCACCAACTTGAGCAATCAAAAAACTTTTACTAGCAGCACTCAAGTGAAAGATATTACCTTTTTTTTTTGTACCTAATGCAATTACATTTCCAAAACTCAATATTCTACACTTTCCATCTTTAAACTAAATATTTTATCCCTTATCAACCATCTGACCAACACTTAAAAGATTATGCTTCAAGCCTTCCACATACATGACATCATCAGTATTAAGCTTACCACCAAGAGAAATGCATCCTTTGCCATGGATCACACCAATTGTATTATCACCAAATCTCACAACACCACCATCATATTTTTCCAAGCTTACAAACTTATTTTATCTCCTGTCATATGATGTGAACATCCACTGTCAATCACCCATTCATGTTTCTCTTCAACTTGAGCATCTAGGGATTTCTCCACATTTGTACAACTAGCAGATTCAGTAGATACATGATTATTTTCCTTGATAGCGATAAATACCCATTCATCATCACTTCTATTTCCTTTATCAGATTCATCATCTGTCACAACTTCATCAGCAACATAGTAACACTTCTTTTGAAATCTAGGCTTGTTATGTCTTGGTTTAGGAGCTCTTTCAGGACACCTTGATACAAAATGACCTATCTTATTACAGGAGAAAAATTTAAGAGGAAATTTTCCTTCATACTTACCTTTTCCTCTCGGTACTCTTTTAACAATAAGTGCTTCCAGCTCTCTTTCTTCTTCTTCAATCTGTCTGATTTCATCCTCATACTTGAATGTATTTCTAGATGAACTCTCACCCGAATCATATCTCTGTCTATCTCTTCCAGAAGTAGTAGCCTCAAATGCAAATTCAACCTTAGGAAGGGCATCACCAAATTCACTCAACTCAAAAGAAGTAAGCTTACCAACCAACGTATCTCTAGTTATATTTGTTACAGTTCAAAGCTCTTCAATAGCACTAGATTTCACTTTGTAAGAACGAGGCAAGGATCTAAACACTTTAGCAACAATATCTAATTTGTCTATTTGTCCTCCTGCACATCTAATACCACACACAAGTTCATTCACTCTTGGCATGAAAATATTAATGTTCTCATCATCACCCATTCTCAACTTTTCATATTTCCCTTTCAGACTCTGCAACTTAGCGATCTTCACATTAGTATCACCTTCATACAAAGTTTCCAAAATTTTCTAGCTCTCATGAGCAGTCTTTAGATCCATAACATTTGTCATCTCAGAATCAGTCAAAGCACTCAACAAAGCTTCCTTAGCTTGGATATTATACTCAACATCTTTAATCTCAGCAGTAGTAGTAGGACCATTTTGAGGAATAACATACCTATTACATGTAATGTTCCAGAAGGGTTCACCAATGCATCTCAAATGACACTCCATTTGAGTATTCCACAGAGAATGATTTGTTCCATAAAATCTCAGACTATCCTTCTTGTATGATGCCATCCTCGATCACCTCAAGCTATTAAAATTGTTCTAAGGAACCTGCTCTAATACTAATTATTGGCAACACAAGGGCAGAAAACTGAGAGGGGGGGGTGAATCAATTGTCACAGAAATTCAAAAATTATTCAACTTACTAACCTTATTCTCAGATCTGATAATTAACCATGAAAGCATAAATCATCAACAAATCAAAAACACACATAACACCAAGAATTTGTTTTAAGTGGAAACCATGTTAGGGGAAAAACCACGGTGGAGGTTAGTCCACAAGATTATACCCTGTTAAAAGTATAAAGAAATGAAATATGGGGAATGCACATGCATTCAAGCACACTGCCTAGAGCTCACTACTCAATTACAACAAGGCTAACTGCCCAAAGGAAGACACATTATCTTACAGAAATAATTAGATTACATCCGCAAGGATTTGAACTGAGAAAGTAGCATTTGCTAATGCTTGATCACAATTCTGGTTAAGCACATGAACAATTTTTCACTCCTCTTCACTCTTCTTCACACTCTACTTTGCCTTCGAATTATTTAGATCAATATTTGCACACGTACACACAAAAGCACACCACAATTTGAATAAAAAAGTTGCTCTTATATATCCACAACAAGAAATTTCATCCCTTCATGCCGGCTTCAACAAAATAATAAAATGAATATAAATTGTAGACCCAAAACACTAAATATTATTAATGTGAATCAACCAAGGTTGGCCACAACTTAGTGAAGACCCAAATCAACATCTCCAACATGAAAAAACTTCAATTAATTACTCCTCGAAGATCCACAACACGCTACAAACACCATGTTGGCCAAGAACAAGAAAAACATGAACATGCAAGAGAAAATTTCCAACCATGAGCACAAAGATCAATGCGGACGTGCAAAAAAAATAGAGCACAATCTAGAAAAATCCAAAAACACCACAAATCACCAGAGAAGCATCCACAACAACTAAACTAACTGAAATAACATCATCTTCAATCAGTAATACCAACTGAAGCAACATAAAAACTGTTAGAATACAAATCTTCATAACTCGATCAAATTTTCACGTGGATCTCTAAAATTTGATGTGGATAAACTAGATACACTCAGAAACAAACCTTGTAGTCCACAACCTTTGATCATCAACATACATAACTTACCGACATACTAAAATTCACTTCACCACTGTCAGATTGCAACTCATTCCATTACAATTTTCTCAATATCCTCAACATATACAACTTCAAATGAATTAATGCTAATAGTGTTGACATCAATGAAAACCACATATCAACAACACAACCACAACATCTAACATAAAAATTTTCCCCTGTTGCTAGGATTGAAGTTGTGAGACTATTTCTTGCTTATGCTGCTTACAAAAACTACAAGGTTTATCAGATGGATGTCAAGTCAACATTTCTAAATGGAAATCTGGAAGAAGAGGTGTATGTTGAGAAACTTGATGGATTTCAATTGACTGAAGGGAGATATAGTTTTCCGATTGAAGAAATCATTGTATGGACTTAAGCAAGCCCCTAGAGCATGGTATGCCAGATTGGACAAGTATTTTCTGAAGCTTGGATTTAAAAAAGGTACTGTTGATAGTAATTTGTATTTCAAGATTGATGATGATAAAGATTTGATTGTTGAAGTCTTTGTTGATGATATCATTTTTGGAGGAGATGATGGTTTGTACATGAAGTTTGTTGATGAGATGCAGAGTGAGTTTGAGATGTCAATGATTGGAGAGATGAAATTCTTTTTAGGATTACAAGTTACTCAATTAGATAAAGGGATCTTTACATCTCAGTCCAAGTATGTGAAAGAATTGCTAAAGAAGTTTGGTATGGAAGATTCAAAGCCAGTCAGAACATCTATGGTGACTAGATGTAAGTTGACACAAGATGATGATTGTCTGAAGGAAAATCAGACTAGACACAAATCAATGATTGGTGGATTGCTTTATTTAACTCAAATTAGGCCTGATATCATGATTGTCCTATGTATTGTTGCAAGATTTCAAGTTGATCCTAAGGAATCTCATGTGACTTCTGTGAAGAGGATTTTCAAATACTTGAAGGGGACAGTTGATTTCGGCCTATGGTATCCTAAAGATGATGATCTTACTTTGAGTGCCTTTATTGATGCTGATTGGGCTGGAGATGTGAATGATAGAAAGAGTACTAGTGGTGGTGCATTTTTCTTGGGAAAGAAGTTGATTTCTTGGTTAAGTAAGAAGCATAATGCCATTTCTTTATCTTCTACAGAGAGAACACATTGTTGCTGCTAACAATTGTACTCAAGTATTATGGATGAAGCAGATGTTGAAAGATATCAAATTTGTGTATTATGAACCTATTGCTATATTATGTGATAATTCAAGTGTGATTAACATTTCTAAGAATCCAGTGTTGCATTCAAGGACAAAGCATATATCTATCAAGTTTCACTTTTTGAGAGAGAAGGTGAGTGAAAAGGAAGTTAGATTGGAGAACGTGCCTACTAAGGAATAGATTGCAGTCATCTTTACCAAAATGTTGCCTAAGGATACTTTTGATCATCTCAGAGGAAAGTTAGGGGTGATTACCCCTCCTAATAAGAAATAAGATGCTTTGCTTTGCATTAGTTCGTGCATTTCATAGTCATATCTTGATCTGGATTGATGTTGTGGTAACTGCTACTCAGGGGGAGTAGTGATATGTTTAGAAATGTGGTTCAAAGTTTGTGTGGAGAATAAAGATCTTTGTCATTGATGTCAAAGGGGGAGAAGATTCATGTTAAAAACTATGAATTATCTGGGAAGAAGAGTCATATGGGGAGAAGAGTCATGTGAAAGAGTTGAAGAGAAAAAGAGGCAAAACCTAAGGGGGAGTAAGTGCTAAGAGATAGTTGTGTTGATGGTGTTTTTCACATCATGTGTTTCCATCAATGCCAAAGGGGGAGATTGTTGGATGTTGTGGTTGTGTTTCTGATATGTGGTTTTCATTGATTTCAACATTATTGGCATTAATGTGTTTAAGGTTGTATATGTCAAGGATATTGAGAAAATTGTAATGGAATAAGTTGCAAGTTGTCAAGTGGTGAAGTGAAGTTCAGTATGTTGATGATCAGAGGTTGTGGACTAAAAGGTTTCTTTTTGAGTATATCTAGTATATCCACATTGAGTTTCAGAGATCCGCATGAAGATTTGATTGAGTTATGAAGATTTGTATTCTGATAGTTTTTTTGTTACTTCAATTGGTGTTCCTGAATGAAGATGATGTGATTCTAGTAAGTTCATTTGTTATGGATGCTTCTCTGGTGATTCATGATGTTTGTGGATACTTCTAGATTGTGCTCTATCTGTGTTGCATGTCCACATTGATCATTGTGCTCGTGATTGGTGATTTTCTCTTGCGTGTTCATGTTTTTCATGTTCATGGCCAACAGGGTGATTGTAGCATGTTGTGGATCTTCAAGGAATAATTTTTGAAGGTGGTTCATGTTCGAGAATGTTGTTTTGGGTCTTCATTATGTTGTTTCCAACCTTGGTTGATTCACATTAATAATTTTTATTGATTTGGGCTGGCAATTTATATTCATTTTATTATTTTGTTGAAGCCGACATGTAACAATGTAATTTCTTGTTGCATATATATATAAGCAATTGTTTATACCATTTGAATGCATGGTGTGTGCGCATAATGTTGTAATTGAGCAGTGAGCTCTAGGCAGTGTGCCAAAATGCAGGTGCATTCTCATTTATTTATCTTTATACTTTTAATAGGGTATAATCTTGTGGATTGACCTCCACCGTGGTTTTTCCCCTAATAGGGTTTCCACGTAAAAAAATATTGGAGTTATGTGTGTTGATGATTTATACTTTCATGGTTATTAACCAAATATGACAATAAGGGTTAATAAGTTTAATAAGTTTGACTTTTTGTGACAACTAATTCACCCCCCCTCTCAGTTGTCTTCCCTTGTGTTGCCAACAATACATCTATACATAATGTGTCACCAAAAAGTGTATACCTTGACATTTCCACACTTGATATGGGAGTAATTGATGATAAATTGGACTTAATGAGGCCTTGATTTGGTTTTTTTAGGTGTTTTACACAGCCACATTAGGTCTTGGACCCTTGCAAATTGAATATAATGCATCTAACAATGTCTTGTAAAGCTGTTGTAAAAGACTTTCACGCCTCTCTAGACTTAATGGACCTATTTTTCCCCTAATTAAATATTGTAAAATGCATTTAATGACATTCTCACATTAATCTAGAAGGCTTGTAAACTAAACTTGATTTTAATCTAGTGTTGTATTGTGTCTTACACATTCACATTAGATTTTGTGCCTTTCTAGGCTATGTGGACCTCATTTTAGTGTTGTAAAGTGCATTTAATCACACTTTCACATTGAACTTTGTGTTCCTAGCCCTAATTACCCTTTGCATCATCATTAATATCCCCCTATGGCCCCATATTGTGCATCCTGAGGCATAATTTGATCAAAGGCCTGACTAGAACAACCTAGAAGCCTGATTTCTTCACTCCCCAATAATCCAGCTAGAAAATTAATCCCTGTGGGACCAATTCGCCCATTTGGGTAAATTAGTCCCATCTAGATGGGACTAAGTTTCCCAACCTGGCGACTTAGTCCCATTTGGTCTATTTTTGAGGTTCAGGCGGGAAAATTTGGATTTTAAGTTTATTTTTCCTTCATGTCGGCCTTGGGGATCAAATTAACAAGAAAATTGGGTGGATTTCCTATAAATACAAGCCTCTAAACCCTAATTCAGAATTCATTCATCTTATTCATCATTTATCTTCCACCTCAAGTCAAGCAAGCTAGGGTTTTTAACATTCTAAGTCATCAAGATAGCATTTTGTAGACATTCAAGGGAAGGTTCTTCATCTATTGTTGTAGAAAATCAAGATCCATCATCATGGAAAGTCTCTAACTCCATTGTTTCATGCTTCATTACATTGTTTCTTCATTTTTGTTTAATTATCTAAAAAGGGGTTTGACCAAGGCAAACCCCTATGCCCTAACATCCAACATTTATTTCTCTTTCCATGTGTGTTTATAGATGTAGGTATCTTGAAGGCCTGGAAATCATTAAAGGTCAAGTTGCAAAGTTGTTGAAGACCTCTCCTTGCTTGCAAAGCCAAAATATCCACTAAAAGTCACTTTTAGGCCTGAAAAGTAGAGTTTTAGAACCATACACCTATTAGGAACCAAAGTGCAGATCAAGGGCTTTCATTTCCACTTTCAAATTTTAAGAAATCCAAAAGTGGACTAAGTTGCCAAAAGTGGTGACTTAGTCCCACTAAACCTATTTTTTAGAGTTTTCTGTAGTTCTCGATACCCATTTGGCCAAAACGAGCTTTGCAGTAGTTTTACCAGATCTGGGACTAAGTCGTCAAGATTGGCACAAGTGTCCCAGTTGGCTTCTGCATCAGGTTTTTTAGGATTCCAGACCTTCATTCCATCCTTTTTCAACCTCCAAGTGCACACCTTCAGTTTCATCAGTTTTTGTTACAATTTACCTTCATTTCTAGGTGTTTTTGCATATCAGAATGTGTTTTCAAACATCTTACATTTCTTAGGTTTTGCATTAATATTCATTATCTTTTATCAGTTCTTTTCATTTAGGACATTGCATTTAGACATAGTTCAATCATATTTGCATTAGTCTTGAATGAACCTCCAAGTTTTTGTGGGATACCTTTCTCCTTTCAGGTGAAAAACCCTAGAAGTGTAAGAGAGAAGCCCCTACAAAAAATTGTGGTTCATTTTGGTGAACCCGCCTTTTGAATACTTTCTTTTCTAATTTTGGATTCCATCATAATCCTGGAATTACCTTGCATTAACATTGCATTACATTTTGCATTTGTTAATTTGCATTCTAGGGTTTTCAAATTTTGCATTAGTGAAAGTGCATATAGTTTGCATTTTAAATCATTCCAAAACATTTGAAAACTACATTTTCATTTAGTATTCAAGTCAGACAAATTAAAAAGCATCAAAATCAATTGAAAATTTCCTTCTTTTTTTGAAAAAACCCTAACTAGGACTAATTCACCATTATGGGCGACTTAGTCCCAATCATGATTTTTAACTATCTGTTACAACATCAGAAACCTCATTTATGTGCTTCCTAAGACTCCTAGTATCATATACTATAAGTCTAGAAAGTTTTGGGAACATTTGTTTTATGCATCTAGCTCAAATCCATCAATTTAGGGTAGTCATTTTTCAAATCATTTCCACTACAAGCATCATTAGATCTGAAAATGCTCACATTTCTAAAATTTTGCATCACATGGATAAAAGTACTTTTCACTTTTGCGTATACAATATTTCTATTCATAAAACTTTTCATAAGTTTGATCAAAATGCTTTTTATTCTCAGACATACATTGTTTACATTCTTAAAGTTTTGCATACATTGGATACAAATGTTTTGCATCTTTGGATATACATTATTTACATTGCTGAAACATTGCATGAAATGGTTACAAGTGCTTTTCATTTTTGTTCCAACAATGTTAGTCCCTTGCATATTTAGACATGTTAAGAAATATTTCCTATCCCCTCCCTATGAGAGTGTTTTAGTGAAAGAGAATACAACCTTGGACATTCCTAACGATCATATTTTTTCTTCTCCTACTATCTCTTCTCTTCGTGAAGAAGATATTTTGGTGTTAGAAGAACTAGTCAATGAGAGTTTTGAGAATCTGAGTTGGTTCTCCCCTCTTACCTCTTTTAGTGGACAAGATATTGATGAACAAGACAACACAACCATAGGTAATCATCACAATAACATTTTTTCTTCTCCTAGTATATCTCCTAGTTGTGAAGAAGATACTTTAATGTTAGAAAACACAATTAATGGTAGTCATGAGAATCTTAGTTACCCCCCTTCACCTAGTGAAACCCTTATTGAGCAAGAAAATTCAACCCTTGTTCATTCCCCTACTTGTGATGAAGTCCTTTTAGAAGAACCAACCTTTGAATGTCAAGAACATTTGGCTTGTCATTCTCCTAAAAACTCTCCTCCTAGGGAGAATATCATGGTGCAAGAAAATGTGAATGTTGACACACATCCTTCAAACACTAAACCTTCCCTAGGTGAAGATAATAAAGTGACAGTAGAATCCCCTTCACTAACAAGTCATGCAGATAAAGACAAGATTCTTGAGGTTATGACAACACAAGTGGGATCTCATTTAATTAATGAGCTTCCTAAGTCACCTCCCATTAGTGAATCACAAAAAAAAATGAGAGATGTCTTGAAATCCATGATGCAATCTAATCAAAACAATGTTTTTTAGCTGCTAAGTTGTAACTTAGTGACTCAAACATATAGGGGATCACACATCACTCCCACGCCATTACCTTTTCTCAAATTAGAGTCCCTAGTGTTGAAAACCTTAAAAAGGCTTCTGCTAATATATCTGTATGGCAACTCATTAAACTCTCACCTACATTCAAAATTCTATTTCATGAAATGTTGAAAATAAAGAAGGAGGAGATCCAATCTTACATAAAATCACATAATGTAACATTCTCCTCTCATCCCACACAAGTCACCCGATTAGAAATCACATTCCCTAAAAATGAATTACCCTCACGTAAGATTCAAAACAAGAATGATCCCTTGATGATAAAGGTGATCATTAATGAAACCTTAATTAGACACACTCTCATTGAAAATGGAGTAGAAACTAATGTTTGTAGCATGGAACTCCTAAACAAACTTGGCATAGACAAAAATCTCATTCAACTTAATGATGTTTGTATTCGTGGCTTTGACAATGTTAATAGGCAACCACTAGGGATGATCACATTACCTATTTAGGTTGGACCTATAGTGTTTCCTATCTCTATCAATATCATGCAAGGACCCCTTCCATACAATCTTCTCTTAGGGAGACCATGGATTCATGCTATGAAAGGAGTCCCATCTACTCTTCACCGTGTAATGAAATTTGAATTCAACAACAAGATATACATGGTTGATGCAGATGAATGAAGCTATGAATCAATTGATCACAACATTTCCAACTCCCCTAATCCTTTCATTCCTAGATCAAAAATTGAACTGATACAAGTTGATTCTAATTCTTCACCTACAACAAAACTCTTTCGTGATAATTGAGGCTCGTTAGATTCTACACCTCCTTTCAATAAAATCTCCACAATCTCACCCTCATGGTCCAAAGAGTCATATACAAACGATTCATTTTCAGACACAAGTTCTAGTAGCAATTGGGGTTTCACACCTTCCTTTAGGGGAGAGTGTGAAATCTCACAAATTAACCCAAAACAACCTTGTGTTTTGTATGCTCAACTTGGTTCTACATCAACAACATTAACCTATATAGTGATGGGGGATATCTAACTCCCATCCATCACAGGGAGATGACGCATAACATTAAAAAGGATCTGTGTCCTCATAAGGAAACCAATCCTTCTATGAAGCATAAACCCCCTTCATCTGAATTGAAAGATTGTTATGGTATTGGATACAATCTCCCTCCTACACATGGATACAATGAACACACGCAACAAACTAACATATCAAGATCTAGGGGTATCTCCCTTATCTCTATTTTCATTTAAGACTTTAAACAGTACAATTCAACATCTCAAGGAGTGTTGTGCTCTTCCTTGTGTTGGATCACCTAATTCCTCTAATTGATATGTACTTTCATCCTATTAAAGCTCACCTTTGTCCTGAACTAAGTGGGGGCAAGGGCTTAGTTAGCATTGTCCTCGTATGTCACTTGTCATTATCTCTTTTGACTAGTCGTTAACCTTTCATGAACATATAAGAGCAAGCTTGGGATGTGGATGACATGTCTTAAGTGGACTCACATGTGGCATACTTATTCATGATGCAGCTCAACTCAGAAACATATGACTTGGCATAATGGATTTCCAAGTTGGCTCTCATGACCTCCTTCTTGTTTACATTTTTCATTTGCTGCTTTAAAGTAATTGTTCACAGTACGATGTGTAGCAATTACTTTAAAGTGGGGGCATAGATTGGCATTATTCATTTTGCATTTTTCCTTTTTCCTAGATCTTCGTGTAGCCTTGTTACTTCATATGATGTGTTTTGTCGCTTTGTGGATGACATTGGGTGTGATGTCCTTCATGAGCATGATCTATCTTAGTATATTACATTCCTCTTGGTGGCTTGATGTGACGCACTGCATCCCCTAAGTTTTGAATCTTCTCTTTGATTGGTCCTCTGTTGGAGACATTAGACACAATGTTCCCTAAGTCATAGACCTCACATGAACTAAACAAGACTCCTTTGAACATCTTTTGCATGTTGTATTTTGTATTTTTTATATGGCCACCTTGCATAACACAACTTGCATGCTTGTAGTGCCATCGTGTTTGTCCATGAGCTCCAAGCATACAAAGTTTTGCTTGTCTTGTGAAGCTCAAAATTTTATTTTCTTTTGTGGCACCTTATTAATGTTATCAGTAGGTATAACTTTGGTATGGTTGAGCGGGAAGCCCATTCACAGGCATGAATTTTTCCCATATCCACTTGTGTGTGTGTGAGTGCATACTGGCCATGAGTGTATGTTTCTCACCTTTTAGGACTTCTCACCCGACAGACAACCATGAGTTCCATCACCTCAGAGTGAGTATGCATTTTTGGATTTGATCCACAATGTGTTGGACAAATGGTCAAAGCTTGATCCACCTTTTTATTTTCACTTTTCTCTTCTTTCTAGTTCTTGCCATTGTATGATCATGTATCTTGACTTGCTGCAAATAATTCATCTTATGTGTGCCTTCTTGTGCTTATGTTGGTTTGACTTAGGATCTTGGATCCTAGGGGCTTGACCGATGCCTTGATCTTTTTCATTATTTTTCATCCACATTGGTACGATGGGACTCTTCTTGAATGTCTACTTTAGTGTGAGTTTGAAGCAGGTTCATCCTCTCACTAAAGTGGGGGCTTGATGTGTCGCCAAAAAGTGCATACCTTAACATTTTCACACTTGATATGGGAGTAATTGATGATAAATTGGACTTAATGAGGCCTTGATTTGGTGTTTTGAGGTGTTTTACACATCCACATTAGGTCTTGGAACCTTGCAAATTGAATAAAATGTGTGTAATGATGTCTTGTAAAGGTTTTGTAAAGTGTTGTAAAAGACTTTCACTCCTCTATAGACTTAATGGACCTATTTTCCCCATAATTTAATATTGTAAAATACATTTAATGGCATTCTCACATTAATCTAGAAGGCTTGTAAACTAAACTTGATTTTAATTTAGTGTTGTAATGTGTCTTACACATTCACATTGGATGTTGTGCCTTTCTAGGCTATGTGGACCTCATTTTAGTGTTGTAAAGTGCATTTAATCACACTTCCACATTGAAATTTGTGTACGTAGCCTAATTACCCTTTACATCATCATTAATAGGCCCCTATGGGCCCATATGGTGCATCTCAAGGCATAATTTGATCAAAGACCTAACTAGAACAACCTAGAAGCTTGATTTCTTCGCTCCTCGACAATCCAGCTAGAAAAATAACCCCTTTGGCACCAAGTCGCTCATCTGGGTGAATTAGTCCCATCCAGGTGGGACTAAGTCATCCAGACTAGTGACTTAGTCCCATTTGGGCTATTTTTGAGGTTCAGGCGGGAAAAATTAGATTTTAAGTTTATTTTTCCTTCATGTCAGCCTTGGGGATCAAATTAACTGGAAAATTAGGTGGATTGCCTATAAATACAAGCCTATAAACCCTAATTCATAAGTCATTCATCTTATTCATCATTTATATTCCACCTCAAGTCGAGCAAGCTAGGGTTTTAAGCATTTTAAGTAATCAAGAATCACATTTTTCTGACATTCAAGGGCAGATTCTTCATCTATTGCTACAAAAAATCAAGATCAATCATCATGGAAAGTCTTTAACTCCATTGTTTCATGCTTCATTAAATTTTTTCTTCATTTTGGTTTAATTACCTAAAAAGTGGTTTGACCAAGGCAAACCCTTATGCCCTAACATCCAACATTTATTTCTCTTTCCTTGTGTGTTTATAAATTTAGGTATCTTGAAGGCTTGGAAATCATTAAAGGTCAAGTTGCAAAGTTTTTGAAGACCTCTCCTTTCTTGAAAAGCCAAAATATCCACTAAAAGTCACTTTTAGGCCTGAAAAGCAGAGTTTTAGAACCAGACACCTATCAGGAACCGAAGTGCAGACCGAGGGCTTCTGTTTCCACTTTTGAATTTTTAGAAATTTAGAAGTGGACTAAGCCACCAACAGTGGTGACTTAGTCCCACTGAACCTATTTTTCAAATTTTTCTGTAGTTTTGGATACCCATTTGATCGAAACGGGCTCCAAAGCAGTTTTACTAGATCTGGGACTAAATCGCCTAGATTGGCACAAGTGTCTCAGTTGGCTTCTGCATCAATTTTTTTAGGATTCCAGACATTCATTCCATCCTTTTTCAGCCTGCAAGTGTACACCTTCAGTTTCATCAATTTATGTTACAATTTACCTTCATTTCTAGGTGTTTTTGCATATAAAAATGTGTTTTCAAACATCTTCATTTCTTAGGTTTAGCATTAATATTCATTATCTTTTGTTAGTTCTTTGCATTTAGACATATTTCAATCATATTTTCATTAGTCTTGAATGAACCTCCAGGTTTTTATGGGATACCTTTCTCCTTTTAGGTGAAAAACCCTAGAAGTGTAAGTGAGAAGCCCCTACAAAAAATTGTTGTTCACATAATATATCTTGTTATTATACTATCTTACGAGGGAATGCACAAAGGATGTAATGAATGTAGTTTTATATTATGAATTGATGTTTAGGGATGTGCCTAGATCATTTTCTCTTCTTAAAGAGAGATAGTCTCCATTGTTTCTTGATGTGTACTAAAGAAGTTTCCTAAAGCTAAGGAAATAGTGTGCAAGGTTGTACTTAGATCACCAAAAATGAGATTGACTATAAGTGTTTGAAGGAGAAATTGGTGGAACGCATGCCACAATACAAGGATTAATAACTTGTAATCAATAACCTATAAATTACCCACTTCAACAACACTTTATTGGCTCGAAATTAAATTAACAAGTGAACAAAACAAATTATGATTTAATTAATATACTAAGAAAAACCCTAATCAACATAGGTATCCAATAAAATATGAATTTTTATCTCTTAAAAGTGTGTCAAATTTGGGTAAATTCAAAAAATATTCTTGACTAATCCCCTTAGAGAAATTTGTGCCAAGAAATAGGCTCAAGCTAAAATGGTTTGAAGAAACCATTAATTTAAACCCATATACCCTAGGGTCGTAGAAAAATTAAAATATAGGCTTAAGGTTCTTCAAATTCACACAAAATATATATTGGTATTAAAGACTCCTAAGTGTACTATCCAAGTCCCAAAAAACCCTTGATTGAAACCTTGATAATGGAGATCTTAGGAGGTCTACAACTTGCAGGAGATGGATGAATTGGATGTGGATCTTGACACTTGAATCTTTCTTGAAATTATACCTTGAATGCTTGAGTTGATCATGAAACCTACATCAAAATGTTAGCTCCAAAAACATGCATGATGCAAGTAGACTTTGATATGATGAATGGACCTTGAATGCTGCAATAAAATTCTGAGAAATCTACTCTTGAATGCCTTTAATTTCTCTTGAAATCACATAAAATTATATCTTGAAAACTCTAGATTGCTTAGATAAAACTTAATGAAATAACCTTGTATTTATAGGTATGTATCCTTAATTTCTTGAAATTCAAATATCACAAGCCAACATTGAATAATGGATTTGAAAATGTTAAAATAGCGCCAAAAACATAATTTAAATTTATGTCCTAATGTTTAGGGAGGACCCATTTTCCCATGGGCGAATGGGTCCCAGGTCCATTATTTTAGGACACACATTGCTCAATGTGGATTTTTATGTTTAGGCATTAATTAATGTCGGGTTTCCCCTTCTAAAAATGTAATTTAATAGGCTTGTAAATGAATTAAAGGGCTAATTAAGGCATAATTAAGATCAATTAATTAAGAGGGTCCAAATAAGTGTGTAAATGTAATAAGGTACATTTAACAACACTAAATTAAGGCAATATTAAGTCCAATTTAAACTAGGAAGGCTCAAACAAGTGAGAGAATGTAAAGGGTTACATTTTTCTACACTACATTTAGCCCCCACTTTAGTGAGAGGATGACCTTGCGTCAAACTCACACTAAAGTAGAAAATCAAGAGAGGTATAATTGTATAATCATTGGAAGGATAAGATAAAAAAGATCGAGGATGATTAGGCCTCCAAGATCTAAGATCTCATGGAAAAACCAACAAAGGAATAAGGAGACACATGCCTTTGTTAAACATATATATGTATGCAACAATGACAAGATACTCAATCATACAATGTCAAAGACTCAAAGAAAAAGAAAAATAAAAAGGAAAGGAAACAATGAGTGGATCAAGCCTTGACTATACAACGCAATGTGGAACATGCCTAAGCTATTTGTCCAAAAATGTTTACAAGTGGAACTCGCTTTTCACTATGCAAACAAGAACGCATGTTGACACGGGCTAGGAAACTCTGACTGTCCACTAGGTGAGTCCCCAAGGGTGGAAAATGAGAGAATCTTAGTAGTCTCCCATACCATACCAAAGCTATACCTCTGATAACTTTAATAAGGCACCACATAATGTGAATTTCAAGCTCCATAAGGCTTAGCAAGTTGCGTTATGCTAAACACTTATGAACAAACAAAAAGGATCCACTGGCAAGAAATGTGTGTTATGCTTGGTGGTCATGAAAAAAGGGTTGTAACTTCGAGTCTCATAAGGTTAGAAAGTTGTGTTATGCTAACACTTATGAAAAAAATGCAAGATAAGAAATGTTCAAAGGGGTTTTGCTTAGTTCATGTAAGGTCTCCACTTAGGGAACATCGTGCCTCATGTCTCCAAGAGAGGACAAGTCTAGGATAAAAGATTCACAACTTAGGGAATGCAATATGTAGTGTAGTAATGAAAAAAGTATCCCTTTTCCTTACTTAATTTTGGAATAATTAACAATAAATGAGCCTAATGTTGCCTTGATTTAGTGTTGTAATGTGTTTTACACATTCATATTAAGTCTAGGACACTTTTTAATAAAATGGACTTAATGATGGCTTATTTAAGGTGTTGTAAAATGTTTTCTTTGCACTTTCAAATTAATCTAGGCATTTATTAATTAATTCAGGATAATTGAGCTTAATTGGCCCCTTAAATTCAAATCCAAGCCTAATTTATTGTATTTTTTGAGAGATAAAGCCTGACACTCATTAACAATGTTTCACAACACTTAATTTAGCAAGGTTTGAGTCCTAGGCTAGTGACTTAGATGTTGGTGTAAATAAATTCTTGTACCTAGTTCATTCATTACTAGGGGACTTATTTACATGTTTGTTAAGTTTACTTAGGTACTAGGAATATTTCTAGAAGGTGTTAGTTGTCATTAGTTGTTATCTTATCTTTTGACTTGTAACACATGTGAACCTAGATAGTTGTGATTAGTTGTCTCATGTCATATGATTAAGACACTTTTCATAATCTTATGACATCTTGTATCTCAATTTGGCTATATAACCAAGGGGTTTCTACTAAATTTTTCATATCAATTGAATCATATTTGCATATGCATATTCTCCCTCTTATGCTTTCATTTTTTCCTCAAGATCTTGATAGCCATAGCCAATTCTAACATGGTATCAGAGTGGGTTGGGTGCCATTGGATAGTCCTTTTCTGAAGAGAGATGGTAAATCATGAAAAATTGAGTATGCTCTTCTCTTGCATCATATGATGATATGGAGAATCATAAAAATGTGGTAGAAATACTAGATCTAGGTGGTTCCATTTTGTGGCTCTTTATTGTAGGTTCAAATCGAAGCTTGCTGGTGCAAATTTGACCTCACCATTACGTCTGAAAGGTTCACGAAAGTCAAATTTTCCTTTTGTTTCATCCAAATCAGACATATGAGGCCAAATATATGAGGGTTTGAAGCTGAAGAGTGGTTGCTAGATCTAGAAGGTAGCTACATTTTTGGAGCCATTTTGGGTCAAATCCAACCCTGCCATTGTGTCCAGAAGGCCCAAAAACCCTAAGATCGATTGCCAATTCATCCAAATCTAAGCAAGTTATCTGCTAAGGAAAAATAAATTGCCCAGGGAGTCGTATGACCCTCAAAACCATCATAATTATGCCGGTATGATTTTTTTTAAAATATATTAAAAATTTTTGAATTTTTTTTTGAAAAAAATAAATTTCACCAAAAAATGTTTAGTTGCAATTTTTTTATTAAATCAAAAGTAAAAAAAAAAAGGCAGAAAATATTTAGAAAGTTTTTATTTAGTTGTAGGGCAGTATTGTACTGGGCAGCCAGCTCTGCCACGTGGGTCACATCTGAAGGCCCCACCATTACAGAACTAGCCAGTAAATTCAAATAACTGGTGTTCAATTGAAAAAGTAGCAGTGCAATTTAAAATACAAGCGGTCAAAATACAAATCAGCATCTCATTTTTTAGTTCCCGACTAGTCCAACACAAATTCGGTGGTGAATTCAACAAGGCACTTTTCAAATCTAGTGGGCTATTAAAAACTTAGCACTGTACGAAGATTCTAGCAAGTATGACAGAAGAATATTCCAGGCATTTTCAAAATATTCTGTTGACCGACGACATCCTCATAGGCATCAATTTTAAGCCAACTCTTTAGGTGAATATTCTTTTAGGAGTTGAATATTCTCTTTTGATGGCCCATTAAAAATCAATTTTATTCATGCAAAATGCTGACATCATCATTGTGTTAGTGATGACGTCAGTATCCTAAAAAAAATTCCCCCTTCATCGATGAGCTTTTTGATTTTGCAGGAGAACTTTGGAGGCCCATAACTCAGTCATTTTGACTCTCTTTTTTAAGCAATTTTTATTTATTTGGGCTAATTTTTCATGATCTTTCTAGTGGTGCAATCAGATTTTTGTTTTAGAGTTTGGTTTTTCCAGAAATTGTAGATTCTCACAGGTATTGCTACTTCATCCTCATTTTGGGAACTTCAAGAGCTCATATCTTGCTTCTACAATAACATTTTTGGGGTGCAGTTTTTTTGAAAGTGCATAATTTTTTGTGTATTTTTTAGTTGTATGATCAGATTGATCTCATTTTGTAACAAAAATTGTACTTGATTATGTGGCCTATTTTGGCATCTATAAGCACTAAGATCAAGTCCAACTTGTTATTTTTTGCATCTAGCAATTGTAAACACACTAAATATAAATTTCCAAATCATATATTGTTGGGGGGGTTTCTTGATTGAGTGATTTGGGGGGGTCTCTTGGTGCATTACTTTGATCTAATTGCTTGTGCTCTCTCATTTTCATGGATCATTCTAACGTTCCTTTTCTCACATCATATAATTATTCAACATGGCATCAATATACATGGAGTATTCTAATGACAGAAGGTCACTCTCTATATATTGAAAAATAAGGTACCTGAACCTACAGATGCAGATAAAAAGATAAAATGGATGATTAAGCATACCAAAGCTCTTGGGTGTCTTCGTAGACTAGTTTCTCAAGATTTGTTGTTCCAAATTGAATCATGTAAAACTTCTCATGAAGCTTGGGAAAAATTGAGAACATTGTATGGTACTACAAATGAAGTAAGAGGCTATCAAATTGAAAATGAACTGATTAGCCTTGATCCTAAGGACTTTGATAAAATCCAAGACTAGATCAGTAAGGTTAATGATCTAAGAGAGCAATGTAAAGCATGTGAAATTGATAAGGACATTTTGTTGGTCTACAATACAACGAAAAAACTTAGTCCTAGTTATGATTCTTTTATTTCTAGCTTTCATACTCATAGATTGACTATAGGGTTTGCATGTACTACATCTTCATTTGCATCATTTTTTTGAGATGTTGATACATGAGCAACAAAAGCTTATCTCAATGGGTCTCATCAAGACTTATAAGTCTCAAGAATTGTTGGTTAGTTAGGTGAAAGAATCATAATCAAATAAGAAACAAAAGAAAGAAAAGAATAATCAACATTCAGATCAAGCAAAAAAAAAATCCTCTTCTAAAGTGGAATCATCTAAGAAGGAGAGGCCTACTTGTGCATATTGCAAGAATGATGGACATGAAGAACACTATTGTTATAAGAAGGATATTGATGAGTTGAAACATCTTCTTACAAAGAATCACATCGATTTTCCTTCTAGAATGTTTGAATCACCTCCTTCTTCTTCACAACAATCTAAAAAGGACGAAGGTAAAGCTTCAACATTAGGATATAAAGGACATTCAACATTAGGATATAAAGGACATGCTCTTTGTGCTCTTTTAGGTCATAGATCAAGGAAATGGCTTCTAGATTTAGGAGCATCTCATCATATGGAATCTTTGCAGTCTATCTTTTCTTATTTTCAGCCTTGTACTATGTCTCTTATCTTGATGGGAAACAACACATACATGAATGAAATTAGGAAGGGGACTATTAGTTTTGGGGACAACACTTTCTAAGATGTTTTGTGTGTTCATCATTTGACAAATAATCTTCTTTCCATATATCATATTACACATGGTGGAGATGGGAGCGTTGTGGAGTTCACTCCTGATTCAGTCATTATTCAAGACTTGGAGAGTAGAGAGATCATTGCTACTGGGATGGTTGATCATTCATCTCGGTTGTATACCTTCGTAGATTTTTCTTCTGATGATGACATTATTCCTTTGGCTATTGATCAAACTTCATATATGAACCATGATTCAAAGAATAAATTTGGCTTCTTGAACTTGGGAGTTCTCACATCAAATCCAATTCTCGAGTCATGTATTTCATCTCCTCCATCTACTATTGCAGCTGAGGATGCTCATGATTCCACAATTTTGGTTCTTAGTGATTTAGTGCAGCAGGATCTTCATTTTCTTTCAGATTTCTCTACTTTGGATGACTTCTTGACAGGTATTTCAGACTTGTTTATTGAGTCTAATATTGCAGATTTGGGAGACATCATTGATGACATTCATCTTCTCTTTCATGGAGAAGATCCTTCTTCAGTTGTTGTGAGGGAATACCTTGACCCTCTTATTCATTCTCTACATGATCATTCTTTGTAGTTTGATGTTATTGTGGATCCTTTTGGACAACATTTGGAGGAGGCTTCTTTTTCTTCAGAGGGGATATTCTTGTCTTTGGATTGTGTTCTACATTCCTCTCTACTAGATTCTGGATTGTCCTCTTCAGTAGTTTGGCCTAGAACGTCTTTTTGGAGTGTGACAACTTTCAACATTGACATGAAGAAACTTGAGCATGCTTCAGGGACATCATACACCATACATATTTCTCACATCCTGCATACATCCATGGTTTTGTTTCTTCCTAAAGGGAGGAATGTTGTTCGACAAGATTGGATCACCTTCAACATTCAATGTCGAGCTTCTACCATCATTGTAGGAGACTCAACATTGAGGGGGGGCTGCATTGTCTCTATTCTTATTCTCTCTTATGGGGGGTCTTTTTCCTCACATGGGGTTTTTACCTTCTCAATCTTCATTAAGAGCATTTCTTTATTGTATTTCATCTCTCTTTTAGAGAGGAGTTTTTTCCCATTGGGTTTTCTCCTTTTCTCTATTTGTGAGAGATTTCATTTCATTTGCATATGTACACGGGTACCTAACATGGCCTCATAGCCAGGACCCATCCTCACATATTTATGTCATTTGCATAATAATCTGATACTCCCTAAGTTGCACTTAAGGGGGGTGTTGGTGTAAATAAAGTCTTGTACCTAGTTCATTCATTACTAGGGGACTTATTTACATGTTTGTTAAGTTTACTTAGGTCCTAGGAAGGAATCTTTCTAGAAGGTGTTAGTTGTCATTAATTTTTATCTTATCTTTTGACTTGTAACACATGTGAATCTAGGTAGGTGTGATTAGTTGTCTCATGTCATATGATTAAGACACTTGTCATAATCATATGACATCTGTATCTCACCTTGGCTATATAACCAAGGGGTTTCTACTACATTTTTCATATCAATTGAATCATATTTTCATGTACATATTCTCTCTCTTGTGCTTTCCATTTGGCCTCAAGATCTTGGTAGTCATAGCCAATTCTAACACTAGGTCCCATTTTCCACCTGGCGAATGGGTCTTTCCTAGGTCATAGGAACCCCTTTTTACATGTTTCATATTGCTGAAGCTTGCCCTAGTTGAGTGTGCTAGGACCCATTTTACCTATGGTGAATGGGCCCTCCTTAACTTAGGACACCCCCTTTTGGGTATGTTTCAGGTGGGATTTTAATAATTTCAAATCATATATCTGATGTCGGCTTATGTTATTTGAATTTCAAGATTAAATATTAAGTATAAATATAAGGTTATTTCACCTAGCTTCACCTAAGAAACTTTATGCAAGAATCCTAAGAGTTCACAAGAGAATTATAGAACATTCTAGAGCATTCAAGAATGAATTCAATGGAAGATTATTAGAGTTTTATTGCAGAAATCAAGGATCTCTTTCATCATGCCAAAGTCTTGCATGTTGTTGAGCTAATGTGATGTTGTAGCATTGGTGATCAAGTTCAAGTCTTCAAAGCCATTATCTTATGTCAAGTTCATGATCAAGATCTACATTGCTTAAGGTCATTTCATGCTAAGTTTCAAATTTGCAATCCAAGGTTCAATTGAGGATTGGTGGGTAGTGACATTACATTGTTCATTCATCATTCCTTTTATGCATTGTTTCATTACAAGGTTTAATTACCATTGAAACATGGTTTGACAAAGGCAAACGCCTATCCCCTAACAATAACCATTTTCTCCTCTTTGATGTGTGATTGCAAGTTTTAGATTAAAGATCAATTGGAGAACAAAAATTGTCAAAGTTGCAAAGTTGTAAAAGTTGTCATCTTTCTTGCAAGATCATGGAAACTAAGCTAAAAAAATATTTCCGAATTTCAAGAGCTAAACACCTAGGATTTTGGAGTGCAAACATTGAATAACAAGATCTTGAAACTGATTTTCTAGAACCCTAAGAGGGACCCATTCGCCATTGGGTGAATGAGTCCTTAGTGAGGCTTGAAAAAACACTTTTCCAAAAAGGTACACATCATTTCAGCATCTGAAAAACCCTCCTTTTTACTGTTATAATAGTTAGGCTTATTTTTTTATTATTATTTGTGCATTATACCCCTCATAAATTGAGTGAAACATCTAGTCAAAAATTGGGTGCACCCATTTTTTGATCTCATTTGGTGATTGCACCTTCTTTTTCTATGTTTCATTTTGGTGAACCTGACCTTTTGAGCATTGCAAATTTCTAATTTTGGAGTCCTTTTAACCCTAGATCTTAGTTTTGCATTAGATTTTCATTTTATTTAGGGTTCTTTCATCTTGAATTAGTGAACATTTCATTTACGGTAAATTTACATGTTTGCATCTCTTATATTCATCTAAAAAATAGAAAAATTGCATTAGATCTAGCTTTGTTTTGCATAGTGTTAATATTGACATCATCATTCAATCATTTAGTTTAGTCACATTTTTCATTAGACAACCTTAGTCAACATTGCATTTAGAAGCCTAAAATTTGGAAAATCTATTATAGAATTGACTATTATAGACCTAAAACAACAAACACATATAATCATTCATAAATTGCACTTTTCAGTCTTAAAAAATCTTGTACCAGGACCCATTCACCATAGGGCGAATGAGTCCCTATTAGGGATACCAGCGCAGCAAGTTTTCATAGTTCCTAAGCTTCAATATCAGATTTAGAGTTTCCCAGAAAAGCATACCAGGACCCATTCACCACTGGGCGAATGAGTCCTAGAGGCCTACAAAAGCCAACTTTTCTAAGCTTTTTGGTGATTTTCTACACTTCC
This sequence comes from Sequoia sempervirens, assembly GCA_007258455.2. Classification (NCBI taxonomy): domain Eukaryota; kingdom Viridiplantae; phylum Streptophyta; class Pinopsida; order Cupressales; family Cupressaceae; genus Sequoia; species Sequoia sempervirens. Next base: position 76,981 of record VDFB02338746.1, on the reverse strand, counting down.
TAGGCTTGCTGGTTACCTACTGTATCAATTTGGAAAGTTTTAGGAATTTCTATTTTATGCATCTAGGTCAAAATCATCCATTTAGTGTAGTCATTTTTGAATCATTAAATTAATAGCAAAAATCATTAGATCGAAAAATGTGTACATTTATGAAATTTTGCATTTTTCCGTACACAATGTTTATATTCACGAAACTTTGCATAAGTTTGATAAGAGTACTTTTCATGTTTGGCCATACATTGTTTACATTCTTGAAGCATTGTATAATATGGATAAAAGTACTTTTCATTTTTGAGCACACAATGTTAGTATCTTACCTTTCTAAGCATGCTAAGAAAAAGTTTATCCCTTTTACTTCCGAGAATGCTTTAGTGAAAGAGGATGCACACATAGATAATCATGAAAACCATAATTGTTCTTCTCCCGATACCTCTCCTATTAGTGACGAAGGTATCTTGGTGAAATAAGATACAATCATTGAGAATCATGAAAATCTTGTTTGTCACTCTCCTCCTCCCCCTTGGAAAGATATTATGAGACAAGAATATGAGATCATTAACACATTTCTTAACATTACTTTACCGAGTGAGAATACTTTAGAGAAAGAGGATATGTTGGTATTATAGTGTAGTAAAATGCATACTCTTGCATTTTCACACTTGTTTGGGCCCTCCTTGCTTTATTTATCCCTATTTTTGTCTTAATTGGTCCTATTTTGCATCCACAAGCCCTATGAATTATATATTTTTTCTGGCTAATCCCGACGTTCTCCAATGGATAAATGATAATTTAATGATTCTATCTGAGTGTCCCTAATTTTTGGGTCGGGACTAAAATGCCACCTAGGGCGTCTTTGTCCCCCAAAGGTCTTGGGACCCTAATTTTGAGGCATCTTAAATGGGATCCTTTATGGTGTCTATGCCCCAAGTTTCATGCCTTGGGACTAAGATGCCACCTAGGGTGTCTTAGTCCTCCTTGAGGTATTTTTGAGATTTAATTTCAAATTTTGGCAGGATTTAGCCTCCTTTAATTAATGAATTCATATGTCAACTTGGTGTGGTGTAATTTCAGGATATTAAGCATAGATAAGTATAAATACAAGGTTCCTTCTCTCATTTTCTCCTAACAAGCAATCTAAGCATCTAAGAATTCAAGTATTCAAGAGAAATTAATCAAGCATTTGGAGCAATCATCAAGATTCAAGCATCATATCAAAGATCTTGCATCATGTGTGTTGTTGTGCTAACATTTGTGATGTAGGGTTTTGATTCAAGCAAGCAATTCAAGTCCATATCTATCAAACCTTTCTATGATTCAATATCCATATCCATTGCAACCATTTCAAGCATATTTGTAGCACCTTATTACAAGGGTTTGGTGAGTTGTAGCATTGCATATTGTTCATTCATCATTCCTTCATCCTATTTCATTTCATTTCAAGGTTTAATTACGAACAAGGAGTTTGACAAAGGAAAACCCCCATTCACTAACAATCGAAATTTGTTTCCCCTCTTTTATGTTTGTGATTGCAGATTTAGGTTGAAGACTTGAAGATCATTTGAAGTGCAAAGTTGCATTACAAATTTGTCATCTTTACAAAAACTCACCTATAGGCTAGATTCAAAAGTTTTAGAAACTAAGATCAGAGAAGAAGGAAGTGCAGACATCAAGCCTCAGGACGACATTCAGAGATTCCAGAAATTCTAGATGGGACTAAGTCTCCACCTAGGGAATCTTAATTCTAGATGGGACTAAGTCTCCACCTAGGGAATCTTAGTCCTCCCGAAGATATTTTTTGGAAATTCTTCTAGATTCGGTTTTGACATCCAAAGATTCTTCATTTTCCCCGAAAAACAGCAGCGGGACTAAGACAACAATAAGGGTGTTTTTGTCCTCCATAACATATTTTGACAACATTTTTGCATTTCCAGAATCCTCATCACATTTCCAAACTTCCTAGGTACACACATCATAGCTTCCTATTGCTTAATTTCATAATTTGCACTCCTCATTTAGCTTGCATTAATAGGTTTTGTGAGTTGAATGCTTATTTTTCTTTTCAAAGAATTTTCTTGGTGGTGAACCCATAAAAGCTTAAAGAAACCCCTCCTAGGTCCTCCTTGTTGAGAATTGACTCACCTTGTGAGGTTGATAGTCAATCCAATTAGGACTCCTAGGACATCCTTGAATGATTGTTGGAGAAAAGTGATATTCCCTACCATTTTCCTATTAATCAGGTATCAAGAGATCCAATGATTGAGAGTTATAACATTATTTCCATCTTTCCTAATGTCTCTAACATTTGGAAAGATCTATTTAAATAAAAGGATCCAATCATCGATACGCATGAAAAACATAGTTATTATTCTCTTAATGCCTCCGCTTGTTGTGGTGAAGCTCCTTTACAAAATCTAACCATAGAATGCCATAAAATATATCCTACAAGGGTAGATACTATGGCACAAGAAACTGACACTTTGGAGAAAAAGGATAAAATCATGGACAATCATAACGATCAAATTTTTCCTTCTCTTAGTCTCTCTCCTTGTTGTGATGAAGATATATTGGTGTTAGAAGATCAAAACAATGAGAATTATGAGAATCCTATTTGTCTCTCTTTCCCTAGGGAAAACATTATTGAACAAGAGAATTCTATCATTGATAAACAAGAAAACCCAAACATTGATGAGTCCCCTACTTGTGATGAAGTTATTTTAGAAGAACCAAACATTGAATTTCATGAAAATATAGTTTGTAGTTCTCCTAAAAACTCTCCTACTAGGGAAGATATCATGGTGGAAGAAAATGAGAACATTGAAACATGTCTTTCAAATAATAGTAATGTGGTATCCTTAGATGAAGATGATGAAGTGACATTAGACTCCTCTTCACTAAGAGATCATGAAAACAAGGAAAATCCTTTTGAGGTTATGCACATTAGATACCCCTTGAAGTGGTCTCCTGAGCCACTTCTTAAAATCTACCCATCCTCACAACAACCATAAGTTCAAAATAAACCCATGCTTATCTTATAACCACCAAAAAGGAAACTTCATAAAGATAATGTTTTGCAACAACCAAGTTACAATACCATTTCTCATACATATAAAACTAGGAACAATCCACAACCAAGACAAAAATCTCCAACATCCCTCCCATTGTCTAACCCTATCTTTCCTAGTGCTCCTCATTTTCCTTTACAAAGTCGTAAGGGGTTTGATCTTGTTGAACAACTTAAGAATACTTCTGCTAAGATATTCTCATGGGACCTTATTCAAGCCTCACCTATTTATCATAACATGCTTCAAGGTGTTTTACAACAAGTTCCTACCCCTCCTAATGTGCAATCAAATATGTGGTAGCCCAAATTCAAGCTATAACTCAGACCAACTTAGACATTACCTTTCGTCAAGATGAGTTACCTTTGTTAGAAGAGCAAAAAAAAAAGAAGCTTTAATGATAATAGCTCACGTTAATCAAATAGTGATAAAGAGAACTCTTGATGACAATGGCTCAACCCTTAACGTATGTAGCATAAACCTTCTTGATAAGATTGAAGTAGAAAAAGGCCAAATTCAACTTTATTTTTTATCTATTCGTGGGTTTGATAATGTAGGAAAATAACCACTTGGAGTCATCACATTACATATTAGAGTTGGAAAGGTTACCTTGCAAACTCCAATCCATGTTATGCCTCACGATCTTTCATATAATCTTCTTTTAGGAAGACCATGGATTCATAAGATAAATGAGGTGCCTTCTACCCTTCACCGTAAAATGAAGTATGTCTATGACAACAAATTTTACACACTTAAGGTCAATCCTCAACTTGAAAGTGGTTTGATTTCTAAGAAAGAACTTGGAAGTCATGAAGGAAGAGTAACACAAGAACATTGATGAAGTCACAAAGTTATTGGACGATGATTGGGGTTCCTTAGATTTTACACCTACATTCATGGGAGAATACAAGATCATAAAAAAAGAGTCTGACAAGGGAAAAGAAAAATCAGTAATGGCAACACAAAATTCAAACACATCCACCTCAACCACCTTAGAAGAAGAAGCAAATTGCACAATTTTTTTTAATGAAGTTGATTATGAGCAACCAGTAAATCTAAAAGAAATGAAAAATATTTATGGAAGAGGTTATGAACTTATGAAACAAATTGGGTATGGTGGAAAAGGATGTGGTGCTATAGAACAAGATATCCATGTCCCTATAGAGCCTAACATGCAAGAAACAACTAGTTGTCTTGGTTATTGTCCTTCGAAAGAAACAAAAGCATCAAAAAATCCTTTACTCAATATCAATAATCTTACAAATGTTCTTCTAAGCCAACTTTAAATTTGGTGTATCCTAAACTGATAGATACTACATGTGGGAATATCTCATTTGATAGGCATCAAGTTGATACTTTGTCTACTCATTATAATCAATAATAATAGATGTTGCTCCTTGCCGTGTAATAGTTGTAGGATCATAGCATACTCACTATTACATGCTTTACATTAATTACAAATAATTTCCTTTTTGCAAGGAGCAACATATCATCATCCATTCTTGGTTCATCCTTATCCTGCACTATGATGGGGGCAAGGAATTAGATAACCTCTTCCTCGTATGACACTTGTTGTTGTCTCTTTTGGCTAGTTGATCACCTTCCATGTATATATAAGAGAAAGCTTGGGATATGGAAAACATGCCTTAAGTTGGCTCGCATGTAAGATAATTTCCTCCTATGTTCAACATTTCATTTTGGGGGAAACCCCTTATCCATGATGTAGTTTCATTTAGGAACATATGATTTGGAATAGGGCTTTCTGAATAACCTCTCATGTCTTCTTCTAATTTAAAGTGGATTTCTCACAACAATGGTGTTAGCAATCGATTTAAAGTGGGGGCATAAATCGAAACTCATATTTCTTTGCATGATTTTCCTTTTTCTTGTGATGTGTCCTTTTCTTGGTGGTGTCATTTGGTTTGGTGTCCTCCAAGAGTGCGATATTTCTTAGCATACTACTTTCCTCTTAGTGGCTTGATGTGACACATTGCATTCCCTAAGTTGTAAAACTTTTACTTGTCCTCTCTTGGAGACATAGGCATGATGTTCCCTAAGAAGAAGACCTTACATGAATAAAGCAAGATCCTCTTGAACCAAAAACAAAAAACTACAGACATAATTTCATAAGTGCATATCATTGTGGTGCCTTATCGTAGTTGTCAGGAGGATAACTTTGATATAGTATGGGAGACTAATATGATTCTCTCATTTGCCACATTTTTGGGATACTCACCTAGTGGATGGCCTAAGGTTCCACTAGCCCAAAGTGAGTGTACATGTGTGTCGTTTCATAGTAGACATCGTATTCTTCTTGTAAATGGTTTTGGATAAATAGCCTAGACCTAGTCCACATCATGTTTGATAGATTTTCGAAGATTCATCCTTTTCTAAAAAAAAAAAGTTGTGTTCCACATCATGTTGGAATGGTCAAAGCTTGATCCATTATTTTTCTTTATTTTTCTTGGTCTTTGATAGGGTATTATTGTGTATCTTTGTCATTTCTCCATACATAAGTGTCTTGAATGTCTACTTTAGTGTGAGTCTATCATGGGGGCAAACTCTCACTAAAGTAGGGGAAAATGTAGTAACGAAAAAATTATTCCTTTTCCTTAATTTTAGAATAATTAACAATAAATGAGGCTAATGTTGCCTTGATATAGTGTTGTAATGTGTTTTACACATTCATATTGAGTCTAGGAGCCTTTTTAATAAAATAGACTTAATGATGCCTTATTTAGGGTGTTGAAAAGTGTTTTCTTTGCACTTTCGCATTAATCTAGGGCTTTATTAATTAATTGATGTTAATTGAGCTTAATTGGCCCCTTAAATTAAAATCCAAGCCTAATTAATTTGGCAAGGTTTGAGTCCTAGGCTAGTGACCTAGGACCTATTCATCACCTAGAGAATGAGTCCTTCCTAGGTCCTAGGACCACCTTTTTACATGTTATTTCATATCCCCGAAGCTTGTCCTAGTTGAGCATGCTAGGACCCATTCACCCTATGGTGAATGGGTCCTCCTTAACTTAGGACACCCCATTTTGGGTATGTTTTTGGTGGGATTTTAATAATTTCAAATCCTAGATTTGATGTCGGCTTGTGTTATTTGAATTTTGGGATTAAATCTTAAGTTAAGTATAAATATAAGGCTATTTCACTTAGTTTCACCTAAGAAACTTTATGAAAGAATCCTAATAGTTCACAAAAGCATTATAAAGCATTCAAGAGAATTCAAGAAGGAATTCAAGGGAAAATTATTAGAGTTTTATTACAGCAATCAAGGATCTCTTTCATCATGTCAAAGTCTTGCATGTTGTTGAGATAATGTGATGTTGTAGCATTGGTGATCAAGTTCAAGTCTTCAAAGCCATTATCTTATGTCAAGTTCATGATCAAGATCTACATTCCTTAAGGTCACTTCATGCTAAGTTTCAGATTTGCAATCCAAGGTTCAATTGAGGACTGGTGAGTAGTGACAATACGTTGTTCATTCATCATTCCTTTTTTCATTACAAGTTTTAATTACCAAAATGGGGTTTGACCAAGGAAAACCCCTATTCCCTAACAATAAAAAATTTCTCCTCTTTGATATGTGATTGTAGGTTTTAAATTGAAGATCAATTGGAGAACAAAAATTGTCAAAATTGCAAAGTTGTAAACATTATCTTTCTTGCAAGATCACGAAAACTAAGCTACAAAAATTATTTCTAACTTTTGGGAGCTAAACACCTGGGATTTGGGAGTGTAAACATTGAAGAACAAGATCCTGACACTAATTTTTTAGAATGCTAACAGGGACCCATTCGCCACTGGGCGAATGAGTCCTCAGTGAGGCCTGAAACAACACTTTTCCAAAAAGTTACACATAATTTCAACATATAAAAACCCTCCCTCTTACTGTTATAATAGTTAGGTTTGTTTTTTGATTATTTTTTGTACATTTTTGTGGCAACAAAAAAAGTATGCCTTTTCCTTGCTTAATTCAAGAATAATTAATGATAGATTGGACTTGATATCGCCTTGATTTAGTATTGTAATGTGTTTGACACATTCAAATTAGGTTTTGGGCCCTTGTGAACCAATGAACTTAAAATGATACCTTGCTAAAGTGTTGTAATACACTTTCACACTTTTCTAGAGTTTTTATTAATAATTGGGCTTCTTTATGCTTTAATTCATCTTATTTTGCATCCACAAGCCTCATTTAATGCATCTTTTTTAGGATAATCTCAACATAAATCAACATCCAATCATAATTTAGGTGTTTTCAGGTTGTGTGGTCCAAATTTAGTGATCTGGGACTCATTCTCCACCTTGGGCGTATGAGTCCCACCTAGGTTTTTGGGTCCTTAACCTAGTTTCACACCTTTCTAAGCATTTTTAAAAATGGTCACATAAATTATGCCTAATGGGACCCATTCGCCACCTTGGGAGAATGAGTCCCATGTGGCCCAAAATCAAAATTAATTCAAATTTTTGGCAGGGTTATATCGTCCTAGATCTGATGTCAGCTTATAGTGTTGTAATTTTGGGAATTTTTGTATAATTAAGTATAAATACAAGTTTCTTTCACTCATTTTCATTCCAAGCATTCAAGTATTCATCCTTATAGTAAATTGGAGTTCACAAGAGCATTCAAAAGTATTCAAGGGGAGATTATCAGGAATTCTAGAGCATTATTCAAGCATCATGCATCATGTCAAAGTCTTCATGCATCATGTTTATTTTTGAGCTAACAATTGTGATGTAGGGTTTCATGATTCAAGCTAGCATTTCATTCAAGATCGATCACATTCAAGAAAGAGTCAAGATCTACATCCATTGGAGCCACTTCACACATCTTTGTAGCACTTCATTGCTAGGGTTTGGTGAGTTGCGACATCTTGTTTTGTTCATTCATATTTCTCCATTATAATTTCAAGGTTTGATTACCAAAACGGGGTTTGACTATGGAAAACCCCTATCCACTAACAAAACAATATTTTTCCCTCTCTTTAGTGTGTGATTTGTAGGTTTAGATTGAAGATACATTGAAGAGAAAGTTTGGAGAAAGTTGTCAAAGTGTCTAAAATTGTCAAAGTTGTCACCTTCCATTGGAGATATTTGGAAGACTTCTACAAGTTGCAAATTGGGGTTGTGGATCCAAAAATTAATAAGGAAGCACAAAGCATAAATTTAAGAGAAGATTCAGACCTTGAAGTTTTAGAAATCCTTAACTAGACAGATTTTCCACTTCTAGCGAATGAGTCCCAGTTTGGGTCAAAATTTAGGTTTTTATAGTTTTGGATACCCATTTGCTAGATTCCTATTTCTGCACAAAAACCCAGATCTGGGATTGATTCACCCAGACTGGCATATGAGTCCTAGTAGGTCAAAAATTCAATTTTTTCAGTGTTTGAGAGCTCATTCAAATATGCTTCAGATTCTTAGGTGCACACATTTCATCTTGCAGCTTTCAGTTTTGTTTTATTTTCATTTCTAGGTCATGTAGTTGAAGTTTGAATAAGATTAAGGTTAATTATTTCATCTTGCATTGAATTTTTCTTTCCAAGCCCTAGCTTGGTGGTGAATCCATCATTCATCTCTAAACATACCCTAGGACAGTCCTTTAGTAGATCTCTAAGTTGTTCCATTATCATCATTTGATTGAGATCTCTAGGGAATCCTTGAATGTGGAGTATAGAAAGCTTGTTTCCCTAGGTCCTAAAACCCAAGAGGTGAAAAAATTATATCCTACATTTAGAACATAATGATCTGATTTGGAGTGCATCATCATCCTATATCTCGCTTGCATTAACATTGCATTAGGGTTTTCATTAATTAATTGGAATTCTAGGGTTTAGAAATTTTGCACTTAGGTTACAACTCATACAAACTTAAAAGCATAGAAAACACTCAAAATTTCTTGAAAATTGTGAAAAAAACCCTAACTACGACTCATATGCCCCTTTGGGCGAATCAATCCCACTATAAATTTTAAACTACCTTTTACAACATTAAAAGCCTCATTTATGTGCTTCCTAAGCTTGCTGGTAACATATACTATAAGTCTAGAAAGTTTCAAGAATATTTGTTTTAAGTATGTAGGTCAAAAACATCAATTTAGGGTAGTCATTTTTCAAATCATTTCAATAGCAAAAATCATCATATCTGAAAATGTTCACATTTCTGAAACTTTGCATCATATGGATAAAAGTACTATTCACTTTTGCATATATACAATGCTTTCATTCATAAAACTTTGCATAAGTTTGATAAAAGTGCATTTCGTTTTCGGATATACATTGTTTGCATTCTTAAAGTTTTGCATACATTGGATAAAAGTACCTTTTGTCTTTGGATATACATTGTTTACATTCTTGAAGCATTGCATAAAATGGTTAGAAGTTCTTTTCATTTTTGTTCATATCCCCTCCCTATGAGAGTGTTTTAGTGAAATAGAATACAACCTTGGACATTCCTAATGATCATATTCATTCTTATCCTAATATCTCTCCTATTGGCAAAGAAAATATTTTGGTGTTAGAAGAACCAATCAATGAAAGTTTTGAGAATCCTAGTTTTCCCCTCCTTCTACTTCTCTTATTAGGAAATAAATTACAAGAACAAACAACCATAGGTAGTCATGATGATAACATAACACAACAAGAGACCATTGAAACCTACCTACATAACACTTCAACTAGTCTACATTCATCTCTCAAAACTTTCCCCTCTTGTGATAATATTTTAGAGGATGAAATTGAATGTGAGGAGGATATGTTGGTGTTGGATGATCAAACCTTTAAGATCTATGTGTTAAATACCCAAGATACTAAGAGGGGGGGTGAATTAGTATCTTCTTAAACTTATTGAACAAACACAATCCAATTACTCCAATGCATATAATAGTAAAGATAAGCAAGAGCATTAATAGAACATGAAAACACACAACACATGAACACCAAGATTTTTACGTGGAAAACCCAAAATAGGAAAAACCACGGTGAGGGTTAGCTCACAATATAGTATAACCGGTTATAAGATATTACAAAAGGGTGGCTAACAGCTAGGACTCGCTGTCCAAAATGGGAGGCTCACTACCTATAGAAATACAATGACAAAATGGCTTACAACCAAAAAATGAATTGATAAAGTACACCTAACAAGTGTTGATTCAGTTCCTTGATGCTCAATAAACTGACTTAACACACTTCATCATCTTCACACTTATTCACATTCACTTAATATTTTGCACTTATTCACCTCAACAACCTCAAAAATACCCAACATAAATAGCTGATACATCCACAAGAAACAATTAGGTCGGCCTAATTAGATGCAACCCTTATTCACCAAAAATTAATTGTCAGCTTCAGGCATGCACAAAATCTTTCTAAAAATAATTCAAATGAGTAGAATGCTACATTATGTCAACATAGACATAAGATAGGTCACACATACATCCGCAATACAAAAATTAATTCACCATAACACCAACTATCCATTAGGTCAGCCAAAGATAGACTTAATAGAAAAATGCAACACTAGAGTAATACCAACTTGCCATACGAGCACTTGTGGACATGAGATTCTAAACATACACGCTTCCAATATCCTAAACCATTCCCAAAAACCACAAGCAACAACAATCAACAACAAAGGATTGCAAACCAAAATATTGGAGGATAGTAACTGCATACCGATTCAGATACCAGTCCAGAATACCGGATCAAACTATGATTTAACCTTGCAGTTGCAACTCATATAACATGGTGACATCAATGACAACACAAAAGCTATATAACAGGATGATCTTCATTCTTCCAACAATCTCCCTCTTTGTCATTAATGGAAACATGTGCCAAAATTTACAAAACCTCCTATGTACAACATTTCAACATTCTCTCCCCCTTACAACTTTCTCTCCACAACATTCTCTCTCCCTTTCTCTATTCCAAAATCCTCCCCCCCTTTGACATTAATGACAAAGGGTAGGCCAAAAATAAATATGAAAACTGAAAAACATTACCTAGAGGATGGCGAACCTTGAAGCTCCTTAAGAATACCTTGCCAATCTGATTTACCATTCTCCCAACTCTTCTTTGCAGACAACAACATTCTGTTCAAAGATTCCAATTCTACCAGACCTTCCTCTACATCATCCAAAGTACCAGGAGTCAGATTTATCTTCTCTAATTTCTTTGCACTTCCCAGAGCATTGGCAACCAGGGTGTACTCCATTCTTACAAGGTCACCTAACCGACCAAATCTTCTAATGATATCCTCCTGCTTCTGTAGAATAAATAATTTATCTCTATGAGCAAAGATGGATTTCCAAGTTGATCTTTCTCTATCTTTAGATGCAATGTAGGTTCCAGAGATAGCAGTCAACTGGGACTCAATAGATTCCATAAGATCTTTAATGTTCTGAGTGTCATTTGACCACTTTAAGCAGTAAGCAAAGACAACATTTGCTTCAGACTCACAAGTCTGCACATCTACCAGATTCTTTTCAACATTTGTGTGTTCTAGAGCACACTTATCAGGAACTGTCAACAGTCTCTTCTCTTCCAACTTCTCCTCAAAATCTTGTTTTTTCTTCTCACCAAGTCTGGAGGCATACTCCTTAAAGGATTCCAATAACAATTTCAAATTATCTACCAGAGTGAGAGATGTATCCATTGAAGTACTCGGTGTGGCCTCCTGTAAAGCTTTAAGAGCATCATCAATAAGCTCTATTCCTTTTGGGTGAGTCTCCAGAATATCTCTTCTACTAGATGCATGCAATGCATCCCCCAACACCAACTTATGAATAGGAGAAATTTTATCTAAGTCCACACTTCCTTGAATCATGGGAAGTTGTAGAAGTTCTAGGGAAATCACCGGCTAGAACCTGATCTGCTTGGATAGAAATCCTTTCAATACATCATTGCCAGAGGAAGATTCTCTGGGAGACCTTTGAGATTCTACAACCTGCCTTTGTCCTTCTTCATTCTTCTCGGCAGATTCCCCATTTTTCTCTTCTTCCTCTTCTTTTTCTTTTTCCTCTTCCTTCTCTTCTTCTTCTTTTTCATCTTCATCCTTGTTTCCTTCTTTATTCCCTTCATCTTCATCTTTATCTTGTTCTCCTTCAGCATTATCCTTATCCTTTTCACCATCATCATGCTTCAGAGGGTCAACATCATTCTTCTCTGGTGCATATTCTCCCTCATTCTATTTCTCCATCTCTGGAGGATCATTTGAAATACTTGTATCCTAAGGAATATATGCATCATTTGTTTCTATAGGAACACCTGTATCACCTGTACCACAAGGAATTTCTTCCTTAACCTCTACAGGAACTTCTTCACCTAACTTGGGTGCAGAACCAAATGGAAGTGCACCAAGCATGCCATATTTTTCATCCATACCCCTGATGGCTTCTGCAGTCTCTTTCCTTATCTTCTTTATCTACTTCTTGTCCTTTTTCATTAAACTATTCACTCTTTTCTTCATTTGGAACATCTTTGAACATATCTTCTTCAAATTTTCCAAATCATTTGAGGTCAAAGATGACCTAAGTTTCTCAAAAGCATCATTTCTAATCTTCTCATCTAATTCAACAGCCTTTGTTCTCCTTTTCATCAAGACTTCCCACATTTTCTCAGGCATATTATTCTTGTGATAATCCCAACTGACTTCTAGAGTAATGACATATTGAATAGTGGCTAAAATTAATGTTTCTTTGTCCTCTCTACCTACTTGATCATAATACTCTGATGTAGGCTTCAACATATCTTCAAAATGTATCAAGGTATTGACTAATGCCTCTAATCTAAAAGGGGAACCGAGTCTTACCAAAGAATCATTTTCTTCTTCCTGGTCTAGAGAGGCTTCTTCAGACACTTTTGCTTTCTTTGATTCCGGTTTGGTGTGCACATGAACACCAAATTCCTATTTTTCATCTTCCTCAGAGGATGACACAATATGAAGTCTTTTAGATCCAACACTAGCTTCCTATGAAGCACCTTCACTAGAGGACATGCTTCCTCTTCTCTTCCTTACCAATTTTGTTGCAGGGTCCTCCTCCTCTTCCCCTTGATCTTCAGTGATGCTAATATTTTCTCCCTTGTATCCTTTTGTTTCTTTCCTCTCTTGCATGGTACCACCAGAGGAGTCTCTTTCCTAGTACTAGATCTAGTATTGGGTCCAAAAGGAGCTAGGCCTTTTCCTCTATTAGAAGCATTGGGTTCTATCTTCATTGTAGGAGCTACGAAGGGTTTTGGAGGAGCAGTCCTGCTAGATGTCCTTGGTCCTGATGATTCTCTAGCTACCTTCTCTCTCATAGCTCTACCTTGTGCAATCTGCTCATCAATGAAGCCTACCTCTCTAAGCTTTTTATCTACATTCTTTCTTATTATAGGATTCATGTGGTCCAGGTGAACCTCCATAGATTTCTCAGCATGAGTGCCAACTCTAGGTTCACTGGCATCTTTAGGACTTTTCAACAACACTTGCACATACCCTTCAGCTTCATCCTCTGTAATCTAATATCCTAAGGGTTGAATCCATATAGTCTGGAGTTCAATAGCTTCAATCATGCACTCATCAGATGAGTCATGAAATATTATATCATTCTTTTATTTTTCAACAACTCTCTTTGGGATCCTTTCTCTTTCATTCATGTTTCTCTTGAACACAACAAAGAATGATGTTAGAGCATTACTCTAGCTTTCAAATCACCCAAATTGTGCATGTAGTCAAAAATATGATGTGGAACTAGTCTGGATGTGTCCCAAAACACCACATAATCTCTTTTGGGAAGTCTCTTAAGGAAATAGAACAACACACAATCGAGGAGCCAAATTTAAAAGCATACTTCTTTTCCTAAGTCATCTTCAAGCTCTCAAACAATTGTTGCTAGAGAAGTTCACAGAGATCATAATCTGCACCATTAAGTGCCATATCAAAACCGGTATAAATTGTTGTAGTAGATACAAAGTTCTCTCTATTAGTGAAGTAGATTTTGTGTTCGATCATTACTGCAACATAATTCACAGCAGGATTAGTTATAGGATTTTTAGTAAGGGCTCTCATGTCATATGTAGCTCCGGTGAGTTCCGTCACCACTTCATTCTTCACAGCTTTCAACACGGGTATCGATCTGGTATCACAGAGTCCAGTAATAGCATTAATTGCTTCCTTTGTTATAAGATGGGGTTTGTCAGTCCACAAAATCTTATCATGCATTCTACTGAGAGCTGGTTTTACATTCTTGTCATCAATAGTTGAGCTAAAATTAGGAAAGTAATTCCATCTATCCAATTTCTTTGCAACAATGTTTGAATACTCAGGTTTTACCAAGAAATCATCCTTAGTGATCTCCTTCTGCCACATGTCTATCAATTTGCTATGATTTTACTCAGTTTTGACATGAATGTACATTCTTCTATCTTTAATTGGCATAACCTCGTGAGGAAAAGATGAGAAGGTGCCTATAGGGTCATCTTCGAAAACCTTCATAGAATACTTCTTATATGACGGTCTAGGTCTTTCAAAAAATTTTACAACTACAGGGGTTGCCATTTCTCCACAAATCAAACTCAAATGATTTCAGAAAGACGATTCACACAAACCCACAACAGTACAGAAAAGAAAAATACCTTTTTCTTTGCAAAAACTAGAACTAGGGTTTGCATAGCCCGCACTCCAAATCGCCTCAAGAATGCTCCAAAATGCTCTCCAATTTCTTCAAATGCAAAATTGATTAAATTTCTTACTAAATCACTTTATAAAAAAACGATCTTCCCTAATTTGCATTAAATGCAACAGATTTCAAAAAGTTGCTTAACACCCTCTTCACTACACATACAAACCTAATTTGCTCTACAAATGATCATGTCTGCACATTTTCTTCTAGTTCCTTTTGCATAACCTCTATTTATCCATTCCTTACAACATATCCTCATGCCAAATACTGAAACACCATATATCTAGGGGATTCAAACAATTTTCTGTTAAAGCTCCCCTAAGACCATGATGGGTCTAATTCCCAGAGGAATTTTCTGCACCGAATGGGGGCACAGATGCATCTGATGTTTCAGGATCTTCTTTCTTCTTCCAAATCTTGTTCATTTCTTGATTAACCTCATTCTTGTCAATTTTCTTCATTGGTTCATTCTTCTTTACCGGATCAGACTGCTTTCCATGTTTACTTCTGCAAACTCGTGAAATGTGTCTTGGTTTGTTATAGTTGTAGCAGAAAACATTTCTATGACTAGTTTTTCCTCCATTACCCCTTGATATGCACTAATTTTCTTTATGTCCAAACTTGCTACATTTATAGCAGTATCTAGCAAAAGACTAATTCATTCTACCTCCATTAAACCAATTCATCATTTGAGTTCTGCATTCACTAGCTCTATGTACAACTTTCTTGCATGCAAAACATTCTCCAGAGAAGGAACTAGCAAACTAATTGATTCTAATTCTACACTCAGTTTCCCTATGACCATGTTTATTGCATGAAAAGAAAACACCATTGAAGGATGGGTATCTTTGAGCATTTAGTTGTCTAATAGTCGGTCTTCTAGAAAAGTTTCTTGGATTTCTTTTTTGCTTCCCTTTATCTTGAGTCTTTTGATTATCCACTGTGTTTAAGGCCTGCACAACCTTTGAGCTTTCACCTACTTCATTTCCCAAACGACCTTTCTCTTTAGAAGGTCTCTGCCCTGCAATCAACTCATCAAGCTTGGTGGAACTTGTCTTGAAATTGTCTTCATAGAGTTTTTCCTTTTTCCATGTTTTCTTTTAGGTTCACCACCTCTTGTTCAAGCCTTGCGTATTCATTAGTCTTGCTTTACACCATTGTATTCAGACATTCTTCAATTCTTTTCTTTTCCTCCACTTGTACCTTCAATCCTGTGGTATCTAGACATAATAACCCAACCAAAATAACCTTGGACACAATAACCCCATCATAATAACCCAAGGAAAAAATAACCCATGGACATAATAACTCGTGGTCAAAATAATCCATGGACAAAATAACTCGTGGT
Source organism: Sequoia sempervirens (assembly GCA_007258455.2). NCBI lineage: Eukaryota > Viridiplantae > Streptophyta > Pinopsida > Cupressales > Cupressaceae > Sequoia > Sequoia sempervirens. Next base: position 60,903 of record VDFB02338746.1, on the reverse strand, counting down.
AATTTATAGAATTTATTTTCCTTTCTCTATATTCTTACAAGGATATTTTGTCCATGGTTTATTGTAACCATGGGTTATATTGGCTTGGGTTATTATGACCCTACATTATTGTGATCGGGTTATTCTATCCAGGGTTATTTTGGTTGGGTTATTATGTCCTACAACCCAATCCAATAACCTCTTCATTTTCTTGTTTTAACTGCTCACTCACTTCCCTATGTCTTTCCTTGAATTTTTTCAATTGCTCTTTCAATTTTTGGACACATTCATTTGCCTCATCAATATTTTCTTTCAAATCTCTATTTTCACTTTCACCCTTGTCAAGATCTTCAAGAGCAGCCTGAAGCTCTTCTTTATCATCCATTTGTTCAATCTTCAAGATCTTCCTCAAGCTGTTAGGCTTCATCAGAGGAACCAGGCTCTGATACCAATTGTTAAATACCCAAGATACTGAAAGGGGGGGGTGAATCAATATCTTCTTAAACTTATTGAACAAGAGCATTAACAGAACATGAAAACACACAACACATGAGCACCAGGATTTTTATGTGGAAAACCCAAAATGGGAAAACCATGGTGAGGGTTAGCTCGCAATATAATATAACTGGTTATAAGATATTACACAAGGGTGGATCACTGCCAGGACTCATTGTCCAAAATGGGAAGTTCACTACCTACAGAAATATAATGACAAAATGGCTTACAACCAAAAAATGTACTGATAAAGTACACACTTCATCATCTCCACACTTCTTCACATTTGCTTCATATTTCGCACTTATTCACCTCAACAACTTCAGAAATATCCAACATATATAGTTGATACATCCGAAAGTATCAATGAGGCCAGCCTAATTAGATGCAACCCTTATTCACTAAAAATTAACTATCGGCTTCAGGCATATACAAAATATTTCCAAAAACAATTCAAACGAGTAGCATGCTACATCATGTCAGCATAGACCTAAGATAGGTCACACATACATCCGCAATATAAAAATTAACTCACCATAACACCAACTATCCATTAGGTCAGCCAGAGATAGACCTATTAGTAAAATGCAACATTAGAGTAATGCCAACTCGCTGTACGAGCACCTGTGCACGTGAGATTCTGAACATACACGCTTCCAATATCCAAAAACCATTCCCCAAAACCACAAGCAACAACAATCAACAATGGAGGATTACAGACCAAAATACCATAGGATAGTAATTGCATACCGGTTCAGATACCGATCTAGAATACTAGATCAAGCTATGACTTAACCTTGCAGTTGCAACTCATATAACATGGTGACATAAATGACAACACAAAATTTGTATAAGAGGATGTTCTTCTTCATTCTTCCAAGACTATGACAACCCTCTTTATGTTTCTTCCCCTACCTATCCTATTTTGGAAGACATTATGGGAAAAAGGAATGGAATTATAGATAATCATGACAACCACATTTGTTATTCTCCTAATATCTCTCCTAGTTGTGAAGATGCTTTGATGTTAGAAAATACAACCAATGAAAGTCAGGAGAATCTTATGTGTCCCTCTTCACCTAGGGAAACCCTTATTGAGCAAGATAATTCAACCATTAATCATTCCCCTACTTGCGATGAAGTAATTTTGGAAGAACCAATCCTTGAATGTAAAGAAAATTTGGCTTGTAGTTCTCCTAAGAACTCTCCTCCTAGGGAGGACATCATTGTGCAAGAAAATGACAACAATAGTAATGTGACTTCCTTAGGTGATGGTAAAAAGATGATTCTAGAATTCCCTTTATTAGAAATACATCAAACCAAGACCATTGAGGTTATGAATGCACAATTTTCCATTTGATCTCCTTTGATTAATGGACCTCCTACATACCCCATGGGACATCCTAAGAATCCTCTAATTCTTTACCCCCTTCACAATGACTGCAAACTCAAAACAAACCAGAACTTATCCTTTACCCACCTAAGAATAGTGTGCCACAATAACTGAGTCATAATATCATTTCTCATACATATAACACTAGAAAGAACCCACAACCAAGAAAAACACCTTCAACATCCCTCCCATTGCCTAACCCTATCTTGCCTAGTGCCCCTCGTTTGACTTCACATAATGAAAACAAGTACAATCTTGTTGAACAACTTAAGAATACTCTTGCTAAGATATCATTGTGGGACCTTATTCAAGCATCCCCTCATTATCATCACATGACTCAAAGTGTTTTACAACAAATTCCTATCCATTCTAATGCACATTTGAATGACATAGCAACCCTAATTCAAGGAATAAATGTTGACATTGTTTTCCACCAAAGTGAACTCCCCCCTTTGGAAGTGCAAAAACAAAATGAAGCTTTCATAATAATATCTCAATATAAAAGAACAGGGATAAAGTGAACCATCGTTGACAATGGCTCCAACCTTAATGTGTGTAGTGTATCCCTTTTGGATAAGCTTGTTGTAGACAAATAAAAAATTCTACTTGAATCTTTATCTATCAAGGGATTTTACAATGTAAGAAACCAACTACTTGGTGTGATCATTTTGCCTATTACAATTGGAAATGCCACATTAGAGACACTGATCCATGTTATGCCTCACAATATTTCATATAATCTTCTTTTAGGTAGACCGTGGATTCATTCAATGAATGGGGTGCCTTCTAGTCTTCATTGTGTAATGAAGTATATTTACAACAACAAAGTGTACACACTCAAAGCTAACCCTGACACAAATAGTTGTTTGAACATTGAGGAAAACAAGGAAAATCCTTTGAAAACATTAACACCAACTACACATGTAGAACCCACGCAAGTACAGAAAAAGATAGATGTCATAAACCCTTCACAATGATATCACTAAATGATTTGTGATCATTGAATTTCAAACCAACATTCATGGGAGAATACAAGATCATAAAAAATACTCTAAATAGGGAAAAGAAAAAGCGGTAATGTCAACGCAAAATTCAGAAGACCCTTTGACAACATCCACCTCAACCACTTTAGAAGTAAAATCAACTTACACAACAAACTTTGATGAACTTAATTATGAGCAACCACTCAATCCAAAAGAGATGAAGAAACTTTATGGAAAAGTTTATGAACTTATGAAACAACTTGGTTATAGTGGAAAAGGATGTGGTGCTAGATAACAAGGTATCCATGTACCTATAGATCCTCACACACAAGAAAAGACTAGTGGTATTTTTTATTGTAATTTGAAAGAAACAAGCAAGCCTTCGCTCAATATCAACACCTTCAAAAAAAAATCCTCTAATCCAACTTTAACATTAGTGCATCCTGAATTCCTAGACACTAATGGTCTTGATTGTTATCCTTTGCAAGAAATGAAACAAACAAAGAAATATTCACCTAATGTCAATTTCATCACACAAAACACTAATGATTTGAATTCGTTAGATTTTACACCCTCTTGTAAGGGAGAGAACAAAATCTCACAATATAAAGATTCTTCTGTAAGTATGGCATTCTGTACTAAGCAAGAGACATCTTTTTTGCAAATTAAAGGAACATCTTTTATTGATCAAGATAGTATCTTGTCAAGACTCCTCCAAGATTGTTTGATATCTCTCCCTCTAGAATACGGAAGAAATTTTACTAGAAGAATTCATTTTGTGCATATCATAAAGTTGATGGTCACTCTACTAATAAATGTAAGGCTTTGTGTAATAGAATTCAACATCTTAATGAATATGGTGCTCTTCCTTGTGTTGAGATGCCTATTTCTTCTAATTGACATTTATTTTTGGCTCATCATTGTCCTACACTAAGTGGGGTCAAGGGGTTAGTTAGCCTTGTACTCGAATGTCACTTGTCATTTTCTTCTTTGACTAGTTGACCACCTTTCATGAACATATAAGAGCAAGCTTGGGATGTGGACAACATGCCTAAGTTGACTCACATGGGACATACTCATTCATGATGTAGTTCAATTTGGAAACATATGACTTGGCATAGGGTTTTCCAAATAAGCTCTCATGTCTTCTAATTTAAAGAAAAGCAATTGCTCACAGTAATGGTGTTAGCAACTGCTTTAAAGTGGGGGCATACATCGACACTCATGTATCATTGTGCAATTTTCCTTCTTCTTATGTGATTCATCCTTTTCTTGGTGGTTTCATTGTGTTTGATTTCCTCAAAGAGCATGATATTTCTCTGACTTGTCCTCTCTTGGAGGCATTAGCCACAATGCTTCCTAAGAAGAGACCTAAAATAAACTAAGCAAAATCCCTTTGAACATTCCTTAAACTATTTTGCATTTACAATTTTGGTTATATGGCCACCATGCATAACACATTTTGCATTCCTATGGAGCCATCTTGTTTGTATTGGATGTTGTTGTTGTGTTTCTGATATGTGGTTGTCATTGATGTCAACACTACTAGCATTGTTGTAGTGAAGGTTGTATATGTCGAGGATATTGAGAAAATTGTTGAAGGAAGAGTTACAGAGTTGTTGGTTGCTAGTGGAATAGTGAAGGTCATGAAGGTGTTTTGTTCTGTACGTTGAAGATCAGTTGTTATGGACTAAAGGGTTTATTGTTGAGAGTATCTAGATCATCTACCGGAAGTTTCATAGGTCTACGTTAATATTTGATCATGCTATGAACAATTGTGTTCTGACAGTGTTTCTGTGGTCTCTGTCAGTGTTCCTAATTGAAGTTTATGCGATTCTGATAATTTTTGTTGTTGTGGATGATTCTGTGTTAGTTCTTGTTGATTGTGGATGCTTCTATATCTTTCTCTATCTTTGTTGTACGTCTGTGTTGATCGGTATGTTCTTGGTCAAAGATTTTTCTCATGTGTGTTCGAGTTTTCATGTTCTTGGTCGACATGATGGTTGTAACGTGTTGCAGATCCTTGAAGATTAAAATTTGAATGTTTGGCATGCTCGAGGATATTGTTTTGGGTCTCATCATAATATTAGCCGACGGTATTTGATTCGCATTAAAATTTATTTGTAAACTTGGGTCGACATTGCAAATATGTTTTATATTTCTGGCTGACTAAGTTGTTGATGTAATTTCATGTTGCGGATATATAAGAGTGGTTGTTTGAGCGAAGTTAGTGTGTGTGAAAGAAAAGGAAAGCAGGAGAAAGAGAAAGTGCACAAACACTGATCTAATCATTCGATTGTAGAGCAGAGTGAGAAGAAGGTTTTATGTGCTTAACTGGAACTGTAATTAGGCTTGTGTAGAAGCTATTTTCTTAGTTCACACTTTGTGGATCTAATCCAAATTACTATGTATTGTTGGGTAGTGAACCCTCTTGTATTTGAGAAATGAGCTCTAGGCAGTGTTCCTAAATGCATGTGCATTCCCATTATTTTTCATTATACTTTTAACAGGGTATAATATTTTGGACTAATATCCATCGTGGTTTTTCCCCTAATAGGGTTTCCACGTAAAAAAATCTTGGTGTTCTCTGTGCTTCTAATGTGTTGATTGCTTATGGTTTATTGTTCATTCATCAGATCTGAGGTTAAGTTAAGTTTGAAAAGTTTAAATATTTTGCGATAAATGATTCACCCCCCTCTCAGTTGTCTGTCCTTATTTTTCCAACAATTGGTATCATAACATGTTCCTCTGAAGAAGTTTAAAAGCTTGAGGTGATCCAAGATGGCATCATACAAGGACAATCCTAGATTCGATGGAACAAACTAATCATTGTAGAAATCCAAGATGGAATGCCATTTGAGGTGTATTGGAGGACCCTTCTAGAAGATTACAAGGAATCCATATGTTATTACTCAGAATGGTCCTTCCATTGTTGATGAGATTAAAGAGGCTAAGAATAATGTCAGGGCTATGGAAGCTTTGTTGAGTGCTTTAACAAATTCAGAGATGACAAATGTGATAGGTATGAAGACAACTCATGAGACTTGGTCGAAGTTGGTAACTTTGTATGAAGGATATGTACATGTGAAGATGGCTAAGCTATAGAATTTGAAAGGAAAGTATGAAAATTTGAAGATGGGTGAAGATGAAAATATCTCTTCTTATATGCAAAGAGTAAATGAAATAGTGATGGGTATTAGATGTGTTGGTGGTACCCTAGAAGATGAAGAAATTGTAGCTAAAGTGCTCAGATCATTGCCTCCCTCTTACAAAGCAACGGCTCATGCTATTGAAGAAACTAGATCATTGACGAATATGACAAGAGATGCATTGATTGGCAAACTTGTTGCCTTTGAGTTGAGTGAATTTGGTGAATCTATTCCCAAGACTGAATCTGCATTCAAGGCTATTGTATCCGGGAGAGTGTTCCAGAAAGTCATCCAAGTATAATGAAGAATTGAAATAGCTTGAAGATGAAGAAAGAGAGGTAGAAGAATTGGAAGCACTAATTGTGAAGAAAGAAGGTAGAGGACAAGGCAAGTATAAAGGAGTGTTGCCTATTAAATGTTTTTCTTGCAGTAAAATAGGTCATTTTGCATCAAGGTGTCCTGAAAGAGTTCCTAGATCTAAGCCTAACAAATCTAGATTTCAAAAGAAGTGTTAGTATGTTGAAGGAGTGACTGATGATGAGTTTGATAAAGATAATGGAAATGAAGATGAATGGGTGTTCCTTGTTATCAAGGAAAATGGTCTGGTTGCTACTGAATCTGCTAAAGTTGAGAAATCTCTTGTAGCCTGAATTGAAGAAAAGGATGAGTGGGTTATTGACAACGGATGCTCACATCATATGACTAGTGACAAAAGAAATTTTGTAAGTCTAGAGAAGTATGACGATGGGGTTGTAAGATTTGGAGATAACATGCTGGTGTGATTCGTGGCAGAGGATCTATTTGTCTTGGTGGTAAGCATAACACTAATGATGTTCTTTATGTTAAAGGATTGAAGCACAACTTGTTGAGTGTTGCACAAATGGTGGAAAAGGGTTATGATCTTTAGTTCAAAGATGGAAGATGTAGGATACTTGGAAGATCTAGAAAATTAATTGCTTCAGGTAAAAAGACAGAAGGTAATATTTTTCACTTGAATGTTGCTAGTGAAAGTTTAATTTCTCAAGTAGATGAAAGATGGTTATGGCATAGAAGGCTGTGTCATGTGAATTTTGATAACATTGTCAAAGTAAGTTCCACTCAAGCAGTAAGAGATCTACCTAACCTAGTAAAGCCTGATAACATAATTTGCAAGGAATGTCAGATGGGAAAACAGACTAGAGTTTCTTTTTGGAGAAAACAACCTTGTTGGATCTTAGTTGTGATCATATGGTTTGTCCTTGATGACAAAATCTCTTTCATTTAGTTCTCTTTGATGATCAGTCTCAGTTTGGATCCTTATGATTTATAATGGCACTTCTTTGATGTCTCTTGGCTATTACAAAAAGTTATTTGTTATGTTTCATGGTGATAAGAATTTTGGATCAAATTATGAATGCTATTTCTTTGACTGACAAAGCTTGAAAGATGGTTTCTTTGTCAGGATGGTTCTCTTTGCATATCACAGGCTTACATACATCAGCATGAGTATGGCAGGGTCTCCCCCATCCACTTTGAAATGTCTGAGTTGCCTATCGGCAAGACATTTCAGATGTCATGGCGATTGAATTTAACATATAGGATTCTTTCGGCATCACTTTCCCGTTGTCTTGGTGACTGGCACAAGAAAGGTTATTTCAGAAAGACTTGTCTTTTGTTTCGGGGACTAAAAGTGATCTCTATCGGCATATGTTATTCTGTTGGTATGTGGTCTCAGCGATATTGGTATGTCACACCGATCGGAGATTTAATGGAAACTCATTGGAAAGAGCTTAAGGCTTCGATGTGAGGTTATAACGAATATGCAATGTCACACTGACCGGTGATGGATGGATGTGTATCAGCAAGAGTTTTGCTTCGGTGGAATGTCATAGCGAACTCTTTGGTCTTGCCAACTAAGTCTTATGAAGTGCGTTCGGTGAGAGATTGGCATTATCTTAGCGACTCAGTGAATAAAGTTTCTTTTCGGTATGACAGAGTATTCTCCGAGAGGTCTCCCCGAAGGTTGTAGGTTATAGCGACTCATAAGAATTGAAAATTCTTTCAGTGAGACTCTTTCATCGATGTGAGGTCATGGCGAGGATGGTGTGTCTTGTCGAAAAATTCAAATGAATAACTTTTTGTATAACAAAGTTGATCTATATGATGTCTCTCCGATATCAAAAGCTATAGCGATAGCGAATGATGGTTTCATTTCGGTGAGAGAACCTTTTTGTCTCATCGACCAGAAGGATGTTATGAGCTCTCGGCGTGACATTATGTATTCGATATGACTTCTCCCGACTTTGATGGGTCTTGGCGAAAGTGACAAACATAAGGTTGTCTGGCGACATTAAAGTTGCCTTTGGCATAATGTATCATTGATGGAAATAAAAAGGAATAGGGAAAACTTTTTGAGTTTACTCTTTTAGCTGGGTATTGAACCCTAGCCTAGCCGCCATCTTGAGTGTTTACATTTCTGTTGTTGTTGACTGTAACGGTTTTTACAGTGGTTTATGGAAGGTTTATTTGGTGCATTTCTGGCTGGAAGCTCGACAGTGTTTGATGGAGCCATGGGAGTTATAGATTTGTCTGGTATTTTTTTTATTCGTTACATGTTGCTCATACTGGTTTATAATCACCATTTTATTCTAACTGCTCTCTGCATCTCAGTCAATATGATGCTCTGACTAAGTATTGTCATTCATGCACTAGAGGTTATGTTTTTCTGGGGTGGACAGTTGTGCTTTTTATGCAGCAATATGAACTCATACGTTACAAATTTGTTGAGAATGACTCTTAGCTGGGTTGGTTGTTCTGCCGTCACTCCTGAAGATTGTTATTTGGCAGTTGTATAAATAGAAGCAGAAAACTCTTTTCTGTTGCTGTTGTTGTAATTCTGAGATTATCATTCCTTGGCTATATGAAAATGTATGGATAAACTCTGCAATAAAATCTGAATAACAAGATGCAGAGATTGTAAATTTCTTCACTATGTAATATTTTAGGGATTCAATTATTGAATCTTTAAGGTATTCTGTAGATGATAAAACAAAGAGTTATGAGCTTAACTGAAAACAGAGAGATCCTCTGAGAAATGATTATTGTTCTGAAATATAATTTGAGGGGTTGGTACTCCTTGAGATAGATATCTCTAAACGAGGGGTTGGTGCTCCTTGAGTGGGTGCTCAAAAATTAGCCTATAAGGCATTGTGAACAGTTGATTAAGAGATTAAGCCTGGAAGGCATTTTAGGAGTGGTTTTTATACCCCAGGAGGGTTTTCCACTTTGAAATTTTTTTGTGTCTCTTTGTTCTTCTGTGTTCTCACAGCTTTACTGTGTTGTTGTTGTTTCTGTTCACTGTTGGGTTTATTACTTTTCTCAATTCTGTTTATAAATGATTACATTCAATTCATGAATGCATTAATCAGAGTAATATTGAGATCAAATCTAAGCTATGTTTTTTAATTTTTTGAAAATTGGTCAAATATGTTAAGTCACTGATTCACCCCCCCCTCTCACTGTCATTTTAACTCTAAAAATTGGTATCAGAGCGTAGGGTCCTCTGATAGGTTTAATTACCTTGGATTGATCTTGGTCTTGGAGTTTATTTTTAATCGCACATTCTCAAGACGGTGCCTCTGTAACCAGAGCTCCGTTATTTGATGGAACAGATTATGTCTTCTGGAGAATCAGAATGGAAGCTTTTCTTATTTCTTTTGATGTTCATGTTTGGAGCATTGTTTTAGAAGATTACAATGTACCAACCACTATTCCCACTAATGCTGCTGAAAAGAAGAAGTATGAAACAAATGCCAGAGCTAAGCATGCCCTCTTCTGTGGGTTAACTAAAGATGTGTTCATTAAAGTCATGCATTGAAAATTTGCTCATGGAATCTGGGAAAAACTTGAAACTATATATCAAGGGAATGAGAAAGTCAAACTGTCAAAAATCATTACACTCAAACATCAGTTTGAGGATTTGAAAATGAAGGATGATGAAAAAGTGGTTGAATATTTCCTAAGAGTTGATGAAGTTGTCAATTCAATGAAAGGTCTAGGTCAAGAGGTTAATGAATTTGATGTGGTCACAAAGGTTGTTAGAACCTTACCATCCAAATTTGAATCTAAGGTTTCGGCCCTAGAAGAAAAGAAACACTTTGACAAGCTTACCTTAGACAGCCTACAAGGAATACTTACTGCCTATGAAATGAGAACTAGTGAAAACAATTCAACAGGAAAAGAAATTGCCTTTAACACTGAAAAGAAAGAAAAAGTCGAAGTCAGTGAATCAGAGTTGTTTGATTCTAAAGAATCCCATTTTGTTAGAAGATTTAAAAAGGGATCAAGAAAATATAAGGGAAAACTTCCCTTTAAATGTTTTAACTGTGGCAAAATAGGTCACTTTGCTGCAAAGTGTCCCTATGATGATCAAATCTGTGACAACGAGAGAACTGAAAAATAGCCTATGAAGGCCTCCAAACCTAAACGAAACTTCAATTTCAAAAAGAAGAAAAGTCTGTTTAGTAAGGATGAATCTAAATTGAGTCTGAAGATTCATCAGCTGAAGAAGATGAAACTATGTTCATGGCTGAAATTACTCTGCAAAATGATTCTAACACCTTTAATGTTGAAGAAGGTGTAGTAGATCTTGAAAGTGAGCTGAAATGTGCTTTACAAGAGATTAGAAAACTCAAAAAACAAGTTCTTGCTCAAGAACATAAACCAGATCAAGAAATGGTCTCTCTAAAAACTCAGCTTGAAGAAGCTAAAAGAGTTGAAGACTATCTTCGAGAGACTGTAAGCTGCAAAGATCAAGAAATTCAAAAAATAGAACAAGAAGTAGTCCTTCTTAGGAAGGAAATTGAAAAATATGAAAGCACTCTAAAACTGAATGAGATGCTCAGCAAGCAGAAGATGTATAAAGATAAAACTGGTGTTGGTTTTGAAAAGGGTGAATGTTCAACTGACATTGCAAAACAAAAACCCTCTTCTGAAGTCAAAGGTTCAGGTTCAAATCACTCAGAATTTGGAAAGGATCATGTTCAGTCTTTAAGAGGTAATAGATCTTCATACCGAGTCAATCCTTTCTTCTATGGTCATTTTTTTTTCTGCAACAAATTTGGCCATAAGGTGAGCACTTGTAGGCTTATGAATCCTAGTATACCTAGGTTTGGTCTTAGGAAACACTATGGTTTTGTTAGACAGATCAGATGTTTCAAATGAAATGCTTTGGGACATTCTGTCAAACAATGCAGAACTGATCTGCAATCGAAATAGCAAAAAATTAAAAAGGTTTGGAAACCTAAGACTGTTAACAACATTGAACAAACTATGTTGGTTCAAATTGCGTTTCACTCCAAGAAAAAAGACTTATGGGTCCTGGACAGTGGATGTTCTAACCATATGACTGGCGAAAAGGATAAGTTTATAAATCTTGAAGATTATGTAGGTGGATATGTTAAGTTTGGTGATAACTCTGGTATTCAAATTAAAGGTAGAGGTTCACTTCTTCTGAATGAAGACACTCCTATCTATAATGTATACTATGTGGAAGGTCTTAAGCACAATATTCTAAGTGTTAGTCAAATCTGTGATAGTGGTTATCATGTTCTTTTCACTTTGCAGGGGTGTGAGATTAAGAACAAGCTTGGAAAGGTTGTTGCAGTTGGAAGGAGGAAAAAAGGAAATGTGTACAATCTTCTTGACTCATCATGTAATGACAATAATCAGGGTATGTGTATAATGGGCCAAATTGAAGAGAATTGGTTATGGCATAAAAGATTAGGACACATAAACTTTGAAAATTTGGTTAGAATTAGTAAAAATCAGAATGTTAGAGGTCTACCAGTTCTTAGCAAGCCAAAAAACTCTGTGTGCAAAGAATACTTAAGTGGTAAACAAACTAAATTCATTGATCATCCCCAAGCTAAATTCCTATGGGTCGGTTATCCAGTCATGTGAGCCAGACAAAACCTCAATTCATTGATCATCCCCAAGCTAAATTCCTATGGGTCGGTTATCCAGTCATGTGAGCCAGACGTGGGTGGTAATGTTGTGACCCAACGGAAATTCTCAGATAGATATATAGTTGACCTAAGGCGAGTATGGTAGGGTGAGATTGATACGTAACATGCCCCCCCTCTATATAGTGATTGAAGAAACCTCCCGGGGAGGCGACCCATAGAATAGTAGGGGAATCGAGAGGTGGATATTTTGAGAAATCGGCGGCCCATAGAATAGTAGGGGAGTGAGATCGGCAGCCCATAGAATAGTAGGGGAACATTGATCGGCGTAAGAAAGGTAGGGGCGTTTGTGCCATGTTGCATACAGGGCCAACTGACCTATTTATGATATTAGGAGATAATATCTATCCCAAGAATTCTACTACTAATTCATGGGAAAGCTAGTAGCTGGATAGCTCCCTCGGTGCTAAGGAGAGTGCATATGATCGGTGTTCTCGTACCATGGATTTCAATCCTTTCTATGCACTTTACGGATAAATTTAGTGTGTTAATATTTGCTGGGGCATTCAATGGAAATTGGATGGACTGTTTCGCTGGGCCTTCAATACTAGAATCCTTGGCCCGTCATCGCTCGATCGCTTGGAATAAGTAGGGGGCCGTGTTGGTGAGGGATGTGATCTATGTCGGGTCCAGTAGTCATCGAAGGTGTGGGGTTTTGCGTCGTATTGGGAACAACACAGAAACCTAACCCACTCAACACTTTAGGAGATTGGGGATTTTTCTTTTGCGCCCTCGGTTCGAGATTTCGTAACCCGGCTATATGGATTTCAATTTTGATAGTAGCGGTGGGATCCGGGGGCCCAACATAGAGTGCCCTACCTTTCTAGTGGTGGTTGGGTCACCCCTATAAGATAGTAGGGCCCCTCCTTTCTATAGTTGCAGCCCTATTCCTTTTTCGCCGCCCTATGGGGTGGGGGGGAGGCAATAGGGGATAGTTGGTAGATTTGTATTACACATGTAATATAGATCATAGATCAGATCCCCTATCTATAATGGGGTGGGCTCCTCTACCCGGCTAGATAGTAGGTTTACTATTAACTACTTTCAAAACTGTCCATGGTAAACAAACTAAAATCAGCTTCAAGTCAAAGGAACATTCTTCTTCAAAACCTTTACAGCTTGTGCATACTGATTTATGTGGACCAACCAGAACAAGGTCTATTAATGGTGAAAGGTACTTTATGTTGTTTGTGGATGATTATACTAGAATGATATGGGTCAGATTTCTTAAGCACAAATCAAAAGCCTTTGGAAGGTTCAAAATTTTTCAAAAAATGGTTGAAAGGAATATGATCTAAAAATTAAATGCCTTCGATTAGAAAAAGGAGGTGAGTTCATCTCTCAAGAGTTTATTGATTACTGTGAACAACATGGTATTAAAAGGCAGTATGTTGCAACAAAAACACCTCAACAAAATGGGGTAGTTGAATGTAAGAATAGAACTGTAAAAGAAATGGCTAGAACCATGCTAGATGAAGCTAAGTTGTCTGATATGTATTGGAAAGAAGCTGTTCATACAGCTGTATACATTTTGAATAGAGTGCAGCTTAGGGTGAAATCTAAACACACTCCTTATGAACTTTGGTATGGAAAAACTGCTTCTGTCAAACACTTTAAAGCTTTCAATCAAAGAGTGATGAGGGTATCTTTTTGGGATACTCAACTCACAACAAAGCTTATAAATTCCTTAACAAAAGGCTTAATAAGATTGTTGAAGTTGTTAATGTAAAATTTGATGAAAGACCACATTTGATTGCTGAATCTTTGCAGGATAATGAGGAAGAAGAACTTGAATTTGAAATAATTTTAGAAGGAGCTGAAACAACAAAGTCTGTTGCTGAATCAGCAAGCCCTAAAAATGAAAAAGCAAGTCCTGAAAAGGTTGCATCAAAAGCTCCTTCAAAAACTCTAGCTATATATCACCCCAAAGATCAGATTATTGGGGATAAATATGTGGGAGTTCAAACTAGAAGAAAGGCTGTAGAATCTGATGAAAAGGCACAAATTGCTTTTTGTTTAGTTACTCAGTTTGAGCCTAAATTTTTTAATGAAGCTCACATATTCGTGTTGGATTAATTCTATGCAGGAAGAAATTGATCAGATTGAGAAAAATCATACTTGGGAGTTAGTCCCAAGACCAGATGACAAGAATGTCATTGGCGGCAAATGGATATACAGAAACAAGGTTGATGAAAATGGTAATGTTATTTGCAACAAAGCAAGATTTGTCTGCAAAGGCTATGCTCAACAAGAAGGTATTGACTTTGGTGAAACCTTTGCACCTGTTGGTAGACTAGAATCTATCAGAATATTCTTGGCTTATTCTGTTTACAAAAACTTTACCGTTTATCAAATGGATGTCAAAATTGCTTTTTTAAATGGCTATTTAGATGAAGAAGTCTATGTTGAACAGCCTAAAGGATTTATATGCAAAGATAATCCTAACCATGTTTACAGGTTGAAAAAGGCTCTCTATGGCTTAAAACAAGCACCTAGAGCCTGGTACTCTAGGTTGGACAATCATTTAATTTCTAATGGCTTTGTTAGAGGAGGTGTAGATAGTAATCTTTATGTTAAAACTGAAGGTTCTGATATTTTGGTTGTTGAAATTTACGTTGATGATACTATCTTTGGCTGCAATAATGTCACTTTGAGTAAAAAGTTCTCTCAGATAATGGAATATGAGTTTGAAATGTCAATGTTAGGAGAATTAAATTTCTTTCTGGGTCTTCAAATCACTCAATATGAGAATGGAATATTTCTTTCTCAAACCAAGTATGCTAAAGATATGCTTAAAAAAATTTAGATGGATGAATGCCATCCAGTTAGCACTCCAATGATTATTGGATGCAAACTTACTAAGGTTGATGATTCTCTTGATACAAATCAAACGAAATATAGATCAATGATCGACAGTCTCTTATATTTAAATGCCTCTAGACCTGACATTATGCAAGCAGTTTGCATTGTTGCACGTTTTCAGGTATCACCTAAAGAATCTCATGTTACTGCAATTAAACGAATCTTTAGATACATTCAGGGCACTCTTGATTATGGTCTTTGGTATCCTAGGAGCAATGATTTCTCTTTGATTGCTTATACTGATGCTGACTGGGCTGGTTGCTTGGATGATAGGAAAAACACCAGTGGTGCTGCATTCTTTCTTGGTGATCGTTTAGTGGCATGGCACAGCAAGAAACAAGTATTTGTTTCTCTCTCTACTGCTGAAGCAGAATACATTGCTGCCACTTCATGCTATACTCAAGTACTGTAGATGAGTTAGACTCTTTCAGATATGGGTATTGATGTTTCTAACCCTGTTTCCATTCTTTGTGATAACACTAGTGCGATAAATATATCAAAAAATCCTGTTATGCACTCTCGCACTAAACATATTGCTCTCAAGTTTCACTTTCTTCGAGAAAAGGTTTTGGCTAATGAAGTCTGCTTACAGTTTGTTGGATCTCAAGATCAGGTGGCTGATATTTTTAAGAAGCCCTTAGCAAAAGAGTTATTTGAAAGGCTGAGACTTCGATTGGGAGTTATCTCTCAATCGTTACTTCACTAAATCTCCAAGATATTGCTTAGGGGGAGCATGTTATAAGTTTTAATTCACTTACAGCTCTCCTACCATCTTGGTTGTTGCACTGTTACTCTATTTGCAGCTGTTTCTCATGGTATTCTGGTTGGCTTCTCAGTTGTGTTTCATGGCAATGCACATTCTTCTCTTCTATTCTTTGTCATTGAGGGAAAAAGGGGGAGAGTCATTTGTGTTTTGCCATCAAGGACAAAGGGGGAGTTTGTTGGATCTTAGTTGTGATCATATGGTTTGTCCTTGATGACAAAATCTATTTCAGTTAGTTCTCTTTGATGATCAGTCTCAGTTTGGATCCTTATGATTTATAATGGCACTTCTTTGATGTCTCTTGGCTATTACAGAAAGTTATTTGTTATGTTTCATGGTGATAAGAATTCTGGATCAAATTATAAATGTTATTTCTTTGACTGACAAAGCTTGAAAGATGGTTTCTTTGTCAAGATGGTTCTCTTTGCATATCACAGGCTTACACACATCGGCATGAGTATGGCAGGGTCTCCCCGATCCACTTTGAAATGTCTGAGTTGCCTATCAGCAAGACATTTCAGATGTCATGGCGATTGAATTTAACATACAGGCTGCTTTCGGCGTGACTTTCCCGTTGTCTTGGCGATTGGCACAAGAAAGGTTATTTTGGCGAGACTTGTCTTTTGTTTCGGCGACTGAAAGTGATCTCTATTGGCATATGTTATTCCGTCGGTATGTGGTCTCAGTGATATTGGTATGTCACACCGATCAGAGATTTAATGGAAACTCATTGGCAAGAGCTTAAGGCTTCGGCGTGAGGTTATAACGAATATGCAATGTCACACCGACCGGTGATGGATGGATGTGTATCGGCAAGAGTTTTGCTTCGGTGGAATGTCATAGCGAACTCTTTGGTCTTGCCAACTAAGTCTTATGAAGTGCGTTCGGTGAGAGATTGGCATTATCTTAGCGACTCAGTGAATAAAGTTTCTTTTCGGTATGACAGAGTATTCTCCGAGAGGTCACCCCGAAGGTTGTAGGTTACAGCGACTCATAAGAATTGAAAATTCTTTCGGTGAGACTGTTTCATCGATGTGAGATCATGGCGAGGATGGTGTGTCTTGTTGACAAAGTCAAATGAATAACTTTTGATATAACAAAGTTGATCTATATGATGTCTCTCTGATATCAAAAGCTATAGCGATAGCGAATGATGGTTTCATTTTGGTGAGAGAACCTTTTTGTCTCATCGACCAGAAGGATGTTATGAGCTCTCGACATGACATTATGTATTTGATATGACTTCTCCCGACTCTAATGGGTCTTGGTGAAAGTGACAAACATAAGGTTGTCTGGCGATGTTAAAGTTGCCTTCAGCATAACGTGTCATTGATGGAAATAAAAAGGAATAGGGCAAACTTTTTGAGTTTACTCTTTTAGCTGGGTAACGAACCCTAGCCTCGCCCCCATCTTGAGTGTTTACATTTCTGTTGTTGCTGACTATAATGGTTTTTACAGTGGTTTATGGAAGGTTTATTTGGTGCATTTATGGCTGGAAGCTCGATAGTGTTTGATGGAGCCATGGGAGTTACAGATTTGTTTGGTATTTTTTTTATGCGTTACATGTTGCTCATACTGGTTTATAATCACCATTTTATTCTAACTGCTCTCTGCATCTCAGTCAATATGATGCTCTGACTAAGTATTGTCATTCATGCACTAGAGGTTATGTTTTTCTGTGGTGGATAGTTATGTTTTTTATGCAGTAATATGAACTCATACGTTCCAAATTTGTTGAGAACGACTCTTAGCTGGGTTGGTTGTTCTGCCGTCACTCCTGAAGATTGTTACCTATCTGGCAGTTGTATAAATAGAAGCAAAAAACTCTTTTCTGTTGCTGTTGTTGTAATTCTGAGATTATCATTCCTTGGCTGTATGAAAATGTATGGATAAACTCTGCAATAAAATCTAAATAACAAGATGTAGAGATTGTAAATTTCTTCTCTATGTAATATTTTAGGGATTCAATTATTGAATCTTTAAGGTATTCTGTAGATGAGAAAACAAAGAGTTATGAGCTTAATTGAAAATAGAGAGATCCTCTAAGAAATGATTATTGTTCTAAAATATAATTTGAGGGTTTGGTACTCCTTGAGATAGATATCTCTAAATGAGGGGTTGGTGCTCCTTGAGTGGGTGCTAAAAAATCAGCCTATAAGGCATTGTGAACAATTGATTAAGAGATTAAGCCTGGAAGGCATTTCGGGAGTGGTTTTTATACCCCAGGAGGGTTTCCCACTCGCCAATTTTTTTGTGTCTCTTTGTTCTTCTATGTTCTCACAGCTTTACTGTGTTGTTGTTTCTATTCACTGTTGGGTTTATTACTTTTCTCAATTCTATTTATAAATGATTACATTCAATTCATGAATGCATTAATCAGAGTAATATTGAGATCAAATCTGAGCTATGTTTTTGAATTTTTTGAAAATTGGTCAAATATGTTAAGTCACTGATTCACCCCCCCCTCTCAATGTCATTTTAACTCCAACAACAACATCATTCAAATGGATTACTGGAGCTAGTACATACTGATCTATGTGGTCCCTCCAGAGTTAGAAGTCTTCATGGAGAAAGGTACTTTATGCTTCTTATTGATGATTATTCTAGGATGATATGGGTTGCTTTCTTAAGAGAAAAATGTGAAGCATTAGAGGAGTTAAAAAGTTTCAAAGCTATGGCAGAGAATGAGAAAGGCCTGAAAATCAAATGCTTAAGGTCAGACAGAGCTGGTGAGTTCACCTCCATGGAGTTCAATTCCATTTGTGAAGAGCATGGAATCAGAAGACAATTATCTGCTCCCTGAATCCCTAAACAGAATGGAGTTGCAAAGAGAAAGAACAAAACAATTCTAGATGCTGCTAGAACAATGATGATAGAAGGAAATGTGCCTCACATCTATTGGAGTGAAGTTGTAAGCATTGTTGTGTACACTTTGAACCGGGTAAATTTCAATGGTAATACTAGTAAGACTCCTTTTGAACTATGGTTCGGTTATAAGCCTACTGTTAGATATTTCAAGATCTTTGGAAGAAAGTGTTATATCAAGAGAGATGAGGATATAAGAAAGTTTGATGCAAGAAGTGATGAAGGAATATTTCTAGGTTACTCTACTAAAAGCAAGGCCTATTGGTGCTATAACAGAAGACTGAGAAAAATGGTTGAGAATGCAAATGTTAGAGTTGATGAGGACTCTACTAGATCATCCAGATATTGTGGATATGATTCCGATGACCAAGAAGACAACACAAACAAAGGGAAAAATGCTCAGACACAGAATCAACTTCAAATTGTGCCATATGTTCCAATAAAACAACTTCAATTTGTTTTGGTAAATCAAGGAAGTCAGGAAGGAGAGACAACTAAAAGTGCAGAAGAAAGAGCAGAAGAACCAGAAGCTCGAGAGAGTCCCAAAGTTCCAAGGTATGTGAAGCTAAATAATTTTGAAAATCAAATTATAGGAGACAAGAATAAAGGTGTGAAAACTAGGAGAGAAATTATAGAAGAATATCGCCTAATATCCAAGATTGAGCCTAAAGATGTCAATAAAGCTTGCAATGATGAACACTGGATGGAAGCTATGAAAGAAGAACTTATGCAGATTGAAAAAAATGATACATGGATACTTGTTCCCAGACCTAAGGACAAAAATGTGATTGGTACTAAATGGGTATTTCAGAATAAGCTGAATGAACAAGGTGAAGTGGTCCGGAATAAAGCAAGACTGGTATGTGAAGGGTATTCACAAATGGAAGGTATTGATTTTGAAGAAACCTTTGCCCCTATTGCAAGAATTGAAGCTGTTAGATTATTTCTTGCTTATGTTGCATATAAGAACTATAAAGCCTATCAAATGGATGTAAAGTCAACTTTTTTGAATGGTGAGCTAGAAGAAGAAGTATACATTGAACAGCCAGATGGATTTCAACTGACTGACAAGGAAGAAATGGTTTTTCGCTTGAAGAAATCTCTGTATGGACTCAAGCAAGCCCCCAGAGCTTGGTATGTTAGACTGGATAAATATTTACTAAAGCTTGGATTCAATAAAGGAATTGCTGACAACAACTTGTATTTCAAGCTGGATCATGATAAAGAACTGATTATTGAAGTCTTTGTTGATGACATTATTTTTGGAGGAGATGATAATCTATGTATGAAGTTTGTTGATGAAATGAAGAGTGAATTTGAGATGAGTAGGATCAGAGAGATGAAGTTCTTTCTGGGATTGCAATTTACTTAGTTAGACAAGGGAATTTTCATATCTCAGTTCAAATATGTGAAAGAACTGCTGAAGAAATTTGGCATGGAAGACTCAAAGCCTGTTGGTACTCCCATGGTAACCGGATGCAAGTTAACACAAAATGATGATTCTCCTAAGGAAAATCAAACAAGATACATGTCAATGATTGGTGGATTGCTCTATTTAACTCAGACCAGACTAGACATTATGAATGTTGTATGTATGGTTGCTAGATTTCAGGCCGATCCAAAAGAATCTCATGTGACTGTTGTAAAGAGAATCTTTAGATATCTGAAAGGAACAGTTGATTTTGGACTTTGGTATCCTAAGGATGATGATCTTACTTTGAGTGCATATATTGATGTGGATTGGGTAGGAGATGTTGATGACAGGAAGATTGCTAGTGGTGGTGCCTTCTTCCTAGGGAAGAAGCTAGTGTCTTGGTTGAGTAAAAAGTAGAATTCCATTTCTCTATCTACTGTTGAGGCAGAGTATATTGCTGCTGCAAATAACTGTACTCAAGTGATGTGGATGAAACATATGCTAAAAGATATTAGAGTAGTATATGAAGAGCCTATTGCCATATACTGTGAAAAATCAAGTGCAATTAACATATCAAAGAATTTGGTGCTACACTCTAAGACTAAGCATATATCAATTAAGTTTCACTTCTTAAGAGAGAAAGTGAATGAGAAAGAAGTCAGACTAGAGTATGTTCCTACCAAAGAACAAGTTGCAGAAATTTTCACTAAGTTGTTGCCGAAGGATACTTTTGAGTATCTTAGAGGGATGCTAGGGGTGATTACCCCTCCTGATATGAACTAGAGATGCATTTACTTGCATCAATCTATGTGCTTCATAGATATTTTCTGATCCAGATTGATGTTTTTGTGGTTGCTACTCAGGGGGAGTAGTCTGATGTGCAGATATGTGGTTCAAAGCTTATATGTGGGAAGGTAATGCTTACCTTTTCCATTGATGTCAAAGGGGGAGAAGAGAAATGTCAAAAATCCTTTTTGGGAGAAGAGAAATTGAGGAGAAGAGTCAGAACCAAAGGGGGAGTAAGTGTAGTTGTGTTCGTGTTATTATTCACATCATGTGTTGCCATCAATGCCAAAGGGGGAGATTGTTGGATGCTATGGTTGTGTTGTTGATATATGGTTTTCATTGATGTCAACACTACTAGCATTGTTGTAGTGAAGGTTATATATGTCGAGGATATTGAGAAAATTGTAGAAAAAAGAGTTACAAAGTTGTTGGTCGCCAGTGGAATAGTGAAGGTCATGAAGGTGTTTTGTTTTGTATGTTGAAGATCAGTTGTTATGGACTAAAGGGTTTATTGCTGAGAGTATCTAGATCATCTACCAAAAGTTTCAGAGGTCCGCATGAAGATTTGATCGTGCTATGAATAGTTGTGTTCTGACAGTGTTTCTGTGATCTTTGTCAGTGTTCCTGATTGAAGTTGTATGTGATTCTGATAATTTTTGTTGTTGCAGATGCTTCTATGTTAGTTCTTGTTGATTGTGGATGCTTCTAGATCATTCTCTATCTTTGTTGTACATTTGCGTTGATCGGTGTGTTCGTGGTTGAATATTTTTCTCATGTGTGTTTGGGTTTTCATGTTCTTGGCTGACATGATGGTTGTAACGTGTTGCAGATCCTTGAAGATTAAAATTTGAATGTTTGGCATGCTCGAGGATATTGTTTTGGGTCTCATCATAATATTAGCCGACGATGTTTGATTCGCATTAAAAATTATTTGTAAACTTGGGTCGACATTGCAAATATGTTTTATATTTCTAGCCTACCAAGTTGTTGATGTAATTTCATATTGTGGATATATAAGAGTGGTTGTTTGAGCGAAGTTAGTGTGTGTGAAAGAAAAGGAAATCCAGAGAAAGAGAAAGTGTACAAAAATTGATCTAATCATTCGATTGCAGAGCAAAGTGAGAAGAAGGTTGAGCGAAGTGTGAAGAAGGTTTTATGTGCTTAACTGGAACTGTAATCACGCTTGTGTAGAAATTATTTTCTCAGTTCACACCCTGTGGATCTAATCCAGATTACTGTGTATTGTTGGGCAGTGAGCCCTCTTGTATTTGAGTAGTGAGCTCTAGGAAATGTGCCTAAATGCATGTGCATTCCCATTATTTTTCATTATAATTTTAATAGGGTATAATATTGTGGACTAACATCCACCGTGGTTTTTTCCCTAACAGGGTTTCCACGTAAAAAAATATTGGTGTTCTCTATGCTTCTGATGTGTTGATTGCTTATGGTTTATTGTTCATTCATCAGATCTGAGGTTAAGTTAAGTAAAGTTTGAAAAGTTTAAATATTCTGTGACAACTGTTTCACCCCCCCCTCTCAGTTGTTTGTCCTTGTTTTGCCAACAGATTGTTCGTGGGTTTCAAGCATATGAAGCTTTGCTTGCCTCATGAAGATCAAAGTTCATTTTTGCATGGTTCCTTATCAAAGTTATCAGGAGGTATAACTTTGGTATGGTTTGACGGGAAGTTGATTCGAGGCATGACTTTCCCTTTGCCACTCATGTGTGTGTGCGAGCGTATATCGGTCTTATGTGTCTCACCTTCTTGGATTACTCGCCCAACAGATAGCTAAGAGTTTTGTTGCCTCAGAGTGAGCGTGCATTTTTTCGACGAACAACTTTGAACTAATCCACATCGCATTGGAAAAACGATCGAGGCTTGATCCACATCTTTTTTTCTTTGCTTATTTTTATTTTCTTTCTTTTATTCATTGACATTGCATGATTGTGTAGGGTAGAAGCACAAAGTTGTGTCACACTTTTAGCCAACTTATTAGCACAACTGAATTTAATTATTTCTAAATAAAAATCAATTTTGGTCAAATATATGATCTAGTAAGATTCATTCTAGCTAAGTTAGATACTTCCACAACTTTTTCAACTAAAATTGTTGGCTAAAAATATATGAAGCACCACTTTGAGTCCAATTTACCAAAAAAAATTAAATTATTTGAAAAACTTGAAGTTTCAATAACTCCTGCTAATGTAAATAACATTTTGTTTAAAATATAAAAATACCCTTTTGTAGATCCATAAGTGTAGTTATCAAAATATATTTATTTTAATAGTTTAATTATTTTTTATATTTTATATTTTATTTTTACTAAAAGTAGGATATCAACATAAAATATTAGGTTGATTACTATACCAAAGAAAAATACTAAAACTTATTTTAAAAATTTGAAAAAAATATGATGCACTAGATAAAATAATCTATTTCAAGATGGTATATTTTTTTTCCATTTTAAATAAATATTTAATATGAAAGTTGACATCTGATGAAAACAAGTGTTTTTTTGATTCACGCACATTTTACTATTTATTTAAAAATATATATTTATCAAAATTGGAAAAAAATATATCCGTGCACTAAAATTTCAACTTATAAATACACAAAAAAATTGAAGAAAAAAAAAAAATTACTATAAAAAGTTTGACATCCCATGCAACTTCATTTTTCAGCATTTTATTAGCAACTAAATTATAGTGTTAATTTATTAAAAACTAGTTTAAAATAATATTTTAATTTTTAAAAAAAATAAAAACACAAAATATACTTAAAAATGCATATTTTACTAGTTTACATCATTTCAAAATTCAAAACATATATGCCACATTTTAATGATTCAAGTTTAAAAGTTGGATCAACATTGATCGTTTCCTTTATAAAGTGTGACAACTTTGTGCTTTTACCTTGTATTTTGTTTTGTTGCATATCATACATCTTGTACGTGTCCTTTCATGCATATGTCAATTTGGTTTAGGATCTTGGATCGTAGGGGCTTGACTTCCTCCTCAATCTTTGTTATCCTAGACCATTCGCATCAATACACTTGGACCCCTCTTGAATGTCTACTTTAGTGTGAGTTTGAAGCAAGTTCATCCTCTCACTAAATTTGGGGCTAAATGTGGCAATGGAAAAATACACCTTTTCCTTACTTAATTCGAGAATAATTAATGATAGATTGCACTTGATATCGCCTTAATTTAGTGTTGTAATGTGTTTGACACATTCACATTAGGTCTTGGGCCCTTGTGAACTAATGAACTTAAAATGATACCTTAATAAAGTGTTGTGAAGTGTTGTAACACACTTTCAAACTTTTATGAAGTTTTATTAATTAACTTAACCTAATAAATTTCCTTTTAACCTTAATCATGCATTATTTAAAGTCTTGTAAAGTGTTGTAACACACATTCACACTTTTCTAGGGGTTTTATTAATAATTGAGCTTCTTTATGGTTTAATTGGCCTTATTTTGCATCCATAAGCCTCATTTAATTCATCTTTTTGAGAATAATCTTGACACAAATCAACATCCAATCATAATTCAGGTGTTTTTAGGTTGCGTGGCCTAGATTTAGTGATATGGGACTCATTTGCCACCTTGGTTGTATGAGTCCCACCTAGGTTTTTGGGTCCCGAACCTTGTTTCACACCTTTCTAAGCATTCTTAAAAATGGTCCCATAAATTATGCCTAATGGGACTCATTCGCCACATTGTGTGGCCCAAAATTAAAATTAATTCAAATTTTTGGAGAGATTTTATCCTCCTAGATCTAATTTTGGCTTATAGTGTTGTAATTTTGGGAATTTTTGTATAATTAAGTATAAATACAAGTTTCTTTCACTCATTTTCATCCCACGCATTCAAGTATTCATCCTCATAGCAAATTGGAGTTCACAAGAGCATTCAAGTGTTTACAAGAGCATTGAAAAGAATTCAAGGGTATATTATCAAGCATTCTAGAGCATTATTCAAGCATCATGCATCATGTCAAAGTCTTCATGCATCATGTTTATTTTTGAGCTAACAATTGTGATGTAGGGTTTCATGATTCAAGCTAGTATTTCATTCAAGATCTATCACATTCAAGCAAGAGTCAAGATATACATCCATTGGAGCCATTTCATACATGTTTGTAGCAATTCATTGCTAGGGTTTGGTGAGCAACATCTTGTTTTTTCCATTCATTATTCTCCATTTCAATTTCATTCTATTTCAAGGCTTGATTACCAAAATGCGGTTTGACCAAGGCAAACCCCAATCCACTAACAAAACAACATTTTTCCCTCTCTTTAGTGTTTGATTTGCAAGTTTAGATTGAAGATACATTGAAGAGTAAGCTTGGAGAAAGTTGTCAAAGTGCCTAAAATCATCAAAGTTGTCACCTTGCATTGAAGATATTTGGAAGACTTCTATAGGTTGCAAATCGAGGTTTCGGATTTGGAAATCAATTTGGAAGCATAGAGCAAACATTTAAGAGCAAATTCAGACCTTGAAGTTTCAAAAAACCCTAACTGGACTGATTCACCACTTCTAGCGAATGAGTCCCAATTTAGGTCAAAATTCAGGTTTTTATAGTTTCAAATACCCATTTCCTAGATTCTTGTTTCTGCACAGAAACCCATATCTGGGACTGATTCGCCCAGACTGGCATATGAGTCCCAGTAGGTCAAAAATTTAGGTTTTTTAGTGTTTCAAAGCTCATTCAAGTCTTCTTCAGATTCTTAGCTGCACACATTTCATCTTGCAACTTTTTGTTTTGTTTTATTTGCATTTCTAGGTCATGTAGTTGAAGTTTGCATTAAATTAGGGTTAACTATTTCATCTTGCATTGCATTTGTCTTTCAAATCCCTAGCTTGGTGGTGAACCCCTCATTAATCTCTTAACATACGCTAAGACATTCCCTTAGCGGATCTCTTTCTCCCATTATCATCATTTGATTGAGATCTCTAGGGCATCCTTGAATGTGGAGTATAGAAAGCTTGTTTCCCTAGCTCCTAAAACCCAAGAGGCGACAAAATTCTATCCTACAATTATACCCCTCATAAATTGAGTGAAACAACATAGAAAAATTAGGTGTACCCATTTGGTTAATCCCATTTGTGGTGCAACTCTTTTTCTTTTTTCACGTAGCATTACCACTAAGAGGAAAGTTGTATGCCGAGAAAGGTCACACTCTTGGATGACATCAAAACCAATGACACCACCAAAAAAAAGACCCATCACAAGAAGTAAGAAGACCACACAATAAAACATGAGAAAAGTCCAAGATCTCCAAAAATGATAATTCCAATGTATGCCCCCACTTTAAAGAAATTGCTAACACCACGGTGTGAGCAATTACTTTAAAGTACTAGCAAATGATAAATGCTAACAATAAAGAAGACATGAGAGATTATTTGGAAAGCCCTATGCCAAGTCATATGTTTCTAAATGAAACTACGTCATGAAACATGAAGGAGTTTCCCCCAAAATGAAATCCCAAAATCACATAAGGGATCCACAGATTTGGGGTCAACATATGTCTTTGCTACAATGATATTATAGAAGTCAAAAACATCATCATTCCCCAAATAACTCATGGAACAAGAAGGATGACACTTAGAGAGCGAAAACAAAGAAAATAGTTTTTGGGTCAACATGGAAGAGACCTAAATGTCTCGACGCCTTGCGTCATCCCTAAAAGGAAAACACAACATATAGAAAAATGAAGGTAAAAATAGAGGAATGAAGTTGAAGATACATCAAACAAAATAGTATAGGGGATCACATTACGCACATGTAATCACATAAAGAATATGAAAAAGAAAATAAAAATAAGACTAGTAAGGCACATGCAAGTCAACCTATGGCATGTCGTCTACATCCCAATCTTTTTCATCATATGCAAAAGGTGGACAACTAGCCAAAGGGACAACATCAAGTTCCAAAATAGGACAAGGCTATCTACCTCCTTGTCCCCCACTAAGTGTAGGGAAAGGATGAGCTAAGATGGGTGGTGAGAATGAGCTCCTTGCAAGATATAAAATGATTTGTGATGAATGTAAAACATCTAATAGTGAGTATACTATGATCCTACAACTATTACATGGCAAGGAGCAATGCTCATGCTTTAAGGGATTATCTTTATGAGTCCATATTCATAGTGAATCTTCTTTAAAGAACGAAACTCATCAGTAAGGTGCCCAAGAGTTCTATGATATGCACAATAATTTATGTTCTTAGGCTTGTCGCTTCTACTAGGAGGTGGCAGTTGAATCCATCATGGCAGTTGAATCTATCCTAAATGAATAAGTTCCTCCATTCATTCATTTTTTGTTTTGCTATGTAGAAATGACAACTTTTTGACTTTATAAGGTTTTGATTTCTTGCTTGTTTGAGGATCTTGTTGAGGTGGATTTGAAGGAGGACCTAAAATGATCCTATCATCCTTGTGAGGGATTTGTTCATTATGACCGAGGACACTTGTTTCCTTAGAAGATATGTAGGGAAAATGATCTTGATATCATAAACCTTTAGTATCTTCAATTGGGATTTGTTCTAACAACTTATGAATCTCATGCTCATTTGTTGTGTCACATCCTTGTTAGCTAATATTTTAAAGCCTTGGCAATAAGTCTCTTCTAGGTTGATGGGTGTGTTGGTGACTTTATTAACATAGGATGGATTGGTATGCACTTGGTTAGAGGAACTAAGTTCACTCATTGTTGGAGTTTTAGACTTGGTTTGTGATTCAATATCAAGATGTAAAAGAGAAAGCATCTCTAATAGTGAAATGGTAGGAGGTGTTGGTTGTTGCATGAAAGGGTAAAATGATGCATTATTATCAAGGTTGTCAAGGAAATTATGTATGAAATTATGCATGCTTTCATCATCTCCACCTAAAATGTCAACTTCACGAGGGTTGAGCATGATTAGGTTCTATTACATTAGGATCATTACCAAAAACACAACTTGAGACATCAACTAAAGATGTTAAATATTTCCATATATTACCAATGCACATGTCCATTATGAAAGAATGAATTGAAATGCAAAGAGATTACAAATTTTTAGATTTAGAGCAAGACAGTTTTCTAATTATGCTATGCAAAAACCTAAAAATGATGTCTTTCAGATACAAATTTGAAACAATGCATTGAATTTGAAAAATGAAGCTTAATATGAACAATTTCAAATGATAAAAATTCTGCAAATTGAAACAACAAACTGAAAACAAAAAAACAAAATGCAGTAGCAAAGATTTTAATGCCCAGAACTGCAAGAAAAAGCCCTAATTAGGGACTCATTCGCCCATGGGAAAATGGGTCCTAGCTGAGCGGTTTGAAAAATGAATTTACAAATTTTTGAGTTGATTCTTATGTTTTTCATATTCTGGTCTGAGATAGGTGGTTACAATTTCAATTTTCTACATAAAATTAAGTCTAAATGCAAATGCAAAGTAGCGCAAAATGACAAACTAGGAGATCTAGTTTGAAATGTAATTTTAATTCAATTTTGTAATGCAAATGAATGATGATGTAATGCTATGTAAACACTATGCAAAATTACTGATATTTTTGAATTTTCCATATTTTAAAGAATGAAAAAATGCAAACCTAAAACCCTAAATGAGATGCAAACTAATGTAAGTTAAGAGCCCTAAATGAGATGCAAATCAATGTAATGGAATGCAAATGAATGCAACACCTAGATCTAGGGCTGAAAATGGACTCCAAATCAACGAGGTATGATGCTCAAAAGTTGGGTTGACCATAATGAAACATTGGAAAATAGGTTGTGGGGGATAAAAAGGGGATTCACCAAAAATATAATAAATAGATCTATTTTCCTTTATTTCATTAGGAAATGAGATCCACATAATGAATTGATTAACAACCCTTAGGTGAATCAAGTCAAAGTAGGAATCTTTAGATTTCCTTATGCTTAAAGGATGGGGGTCAAGGTCAAACAACACTTTGGGGAGAAAAACTAAAAATAGTAAATCAACACCAAAATGCAATCTAACACTTAAAACAACAACATTAAGTTCAATACTGATAGAACCAAAAATCAATTTGCATATTAGAGAAGGGGAGAAACATGTGTACCAATCACGAAAAGTTCTTTTTGAGAGCAGATTTGGGACTCATTCACCCATGGGTGAATGGGTCCAAGTGCAGAGTTTTTCTGTAGCTTTTAGAAGCATCTGATACAGATCTAAATCTTCCAAATTGCATAGGTTTCATAGTCGAAATATCAAAAATGTCTTCAAGATCTTAGTTTCTGTAAGAAGACAACAATTTTGACAACTTTACAAATCTTACACTTTAAGAGGTCTTCAAGTCTTCTTCAACCTAAATCTGCAATCACACATACAAGAGAGACATTTTTTTCTTTTGGGTGAATAGGGGTTTGCCTTGGTCAAACCCTGTTTTGGTAATCAAACCTTGAATTGAAATGAAATATGAAAGAGAGGATGAAGAATGAACAAAGCTATGTTACCACTCAACAAACCCTTGATTGAAACCTTGATAATGGAGATCTTAGGAAGTCTACAACTTGCATGAGATTTATGAATTGGATGTGGATCTTCACACTTCAATATTGTTTGAAATTATACCTTGAATGCTTGACTTGATCATGAAATCTACATCACAATGTTAGCTCCAAAAACATACATGATGTACATAGAATTTGATATGTCAAATGGATCTTGAATGCTGCAATAAAAATCTGATAAATCTACTCTTGAATGCCTTTAATTTCTCTTGAAGTGCTCTTGAAATCTCATAAAATTCTAGCTTGAAAACTCTAGATTGTTTAGATGAAACTTAGTGAAATAACCTTGTATTTATAGGTATGTATCCTTAATTTCTCAAAATTCAAATATCACAAGCCGACATTGAATTATGGATTCAAAAATGTTTTCGATAAAGTAAGCAGGGATTTTGAAAGGGCCCTAATCCCTTTAACAACAAGGAAATTACCATACAAATCTTACAACTGGGAAAAACAACCTGATAAAATAGACTAGTCAAAAACAACAACCAGTTAGGAATAGCAAGACAAGAACAACAACAACCAGACTAGTAGTAAGAACATAGCCACCAAGACCAATCAAAACTTATCCTTCAAAGAAAACTCATCAGGGACTTTTTTAGGAGTACATTTCTTTTTCCTTTAAACAAATGTCTATGGAGTATCAACAACTAGATTAGGAACAAGAACAAGAGCAGACTCAAAAGAGACATCACACGCCTCAAAGGGAACAACCAAGTGTTGAACCAGAACTGTAGAAGCCACCAGAGGAACAACACCCTTAGCAACATGAATCAGAGAGGCAGGGGCATCAGAGGAGGCAACACACATAGGAGATGGGACATCCTTATTTTGAATCAGAGTAGCAGAAACCACTAGGGAAATAGCATCATCAGAAGTAGCAAGAGACACTACAGAAACCACCGAAGGAGCAACAACCGCCTCAACACTCATATTTTTCCTCAGAGAGGGAGGCCTTGAATCATCGTTAGAAGAAACAAAGTTAACAGTAGGGTGCATTGTTAAGTGTCCATGGAATGAGTTCTTCCACCAGGTAGAAGAAGAAATAGGGTGGGAACCTCGAGAATAGTCATGGGCTAAGTGACCAACAACAAAACATCATCTGCAGCAAAAAGGAAGACCCTCGTAATCGACTATCTGAGACCAAGACCAACCATTAATAGGCAGGTAAAGCCTTTGACAAGTCAAGCTCCACCAAAATCCTAGTAAAGGAGGTATGAGTAAAATTATTGGAAGCCTTATCCACTTTCAAGAAGCTACCAAGAGCATTACCAATGCCCTCATAGGAAAAGGGACACTAGAACTATAAGGGAAGATAAGACAATCTTACCCAAACAGGCACCACATCTAAGGATTCCTTCAAAGGGTTAAAAGAATGAACCCAAGGTCTCATAGAGAGGGGATAAGAATCTCAATCCCACAAACCATAGTCTAAAAAGTCTATCTATCCTCAAGAGAACTGAAACCCACAACAAAAAAACCCTTAGTAGAAGGGTAAATCTCCATCGAACCATCAACCAGAGGAGACTAATGGTTGATGATCTAAATGTGTAAATCAGGGAGGGAAGGCCACAAGCGGAAAAATCTGCAAATAAGAGTATTCTTGGAATAAAAATCAATATTTTTAGCAACTTCCTTACCAAGAGAGATTACAAGAGCAACATTTGCACATGGCATAGGACACACAGAGCCCTCCTCAGGTCTATTAGTCTTCACAACATCAACCACAATTGCAACCACCGCAGGTGGTTTAGAACCCTTCGTAACAAGGGAAACTGGAGCTGTGACCCCCGTAGGAGGTATATTGGCCTACAAATCCACACAAACCAACACAAGAGCTTCACCCATGAGGTCCACTACTAGCGAACAACTTGGTGGAGAAGACACAACCGCGCAGAAGGGACAATGGTAAGGAAAGTTCAAAATTTTAAAAGGGCGGGAGAAACAGGAGGCTTCCATTGGGATACCACTTCAATTTTCTATTTGTTGAAAAATGGATTTGACAATGTTAAAATATTTCCAAAAACATAATTTAAATTTAGGTCTTAAGGTTTAAGGAGGACCCATTTGCCCATGGGTCCCAAATCCATAAACCTAGGACACACATTGCTCAATGTGGAGTGTTATGTTTAGGCATTAATTAATGTCGGGTTTCCCCTTCAAAAAATGTAATTTAATAGGCTTGTAAATGAATTAAAGGGCCAATTGAGGCATATTTAAGCTCAATTAATTAAGAGGGCCTAAATAAGTGTGTAAATGTAATAAGGTACATTTAACAACACTAAATGAAGGCAATATTAAGTCTAATTTAAACTAGGAGGGCCCAAACAAGTGAGAAAATGTAAAGGGTGTCATTTTTCTACACTACACTAGGTATCCTAATCCATGCTAATAAACATGCAACCTACAAGAGATTATCAATCCAAACATGGCTAGCAAGCCAAATATTACACAAGCCACCCTCAACAACCACTCACATGCTTGCTTTTATAGAACAAACATTCAACAAAGCCACTAAGTGGTATTACATAAATCAGGTGCACAAAACTTTTAGCTCACTTAATCATGAAATTAAATCTTTTATAATATTAAATATTTTTAAAATGTTACACCCACATTAAATATTTATCCCAATGTAAGGTAGATCAATGGATCTGTGTTTTACTAGACATAGAGCAGTTTGCAACTATTTCAAACAAATCCAAAGAAATTCAATCACAATTTCAACTCAAATACTTCCACATAAATTTGTCTCTTTGTTTTCTATTTTCCAAGTCTAGAAATTACAAACAATTTACTCAAATTAAATTACAGCAATGTTATGAGCAACCTCCCCTATTACTGGCAATAGTTTTTACCATCATTTCTCCTTGTCTTCTTTTCCAATCTGCCACACTGTTCCTAGTTGATTTCTAAGCATTTTCCTCCATCCTTCATAGGATCAATCACATCTTACTATCTCCCTTTTAAATGTCAATCTTTGTTCTTATTGCCAACACCTTGCTTGGCTAAAATCCCATGCCCTTCCTTGTGTTCTTTTTTTTGGCGGTCATCTTCCAAATTTTTTTGCAAAGGCTGATGAAGTCCCCCCTTTCTTGACTTTTGGCCTCCTATTTTTGCTTGCAAACTTTTGGCATTCCAATTTTCCTTAGTTCCACATTGGGCAAAGGTTGTTGGCACTAAACTTTTAATGAATTTAAATTGTATTTAAAGTTGCAACTTAAACAATCTCTATCACCAAGTTTTCATGCTTTTAGAAATCAAAATTTAATGAATTCCAAATGGAGATGCCAAATGGAAAAACAAAACCAACAAGAGTTTTTAAATGTAAACAAAAATTATAAACACCAAAATAAAAATTGAAAATGGAAATGAGCCAGATAGCCAAAGTGCCTGGATGCTCCAACATCACAATGTGACATACAATCTAAAGTGTCCTCAAGAATGCCTAACCTAGATGTGGCATCCAAATTTCTAAGATACCCCACGATTAAATATTTATCGTTACATTATTAACATTAATAATTTATTATGTAGGTGCTCCACATATCTCTTCCAAAAAAAGTCAACAATGGTCTTGATCCTGCATTTAAAGAATTTGAGAGCATAGAGCCAAATTGCCATTACTAATGGGACATCATGAAAAGTTATAATTGCAAACAACCAAAGTGAATGTTACTTATTGAAATAAAATCTTGAGGACATGAAAAGAAAAATAAAATTACTTCAAAAAAATTATTAAAAATAGCTCAAGATACATTTAAAGAATTTGAGAGCATAGATCCAAGGTGCATTTTTCTAGTGAGACATCATGGAATTTTGTGATTGTAAACCACTAAAGACAATGTTGGATCTTTGAAAGGAAATCACTAAACCCATTAATATCCAAGAGATGTCAAGGATTGATAACTTTCCAATCCTTCCAAATGCTTTTAGCCAAAAAGGTGTCTTGGATCTTAATAAACATGCTCATAGCCATTATGGAAGAAAATACCATATTTTTCATGCATCATGACCATAAGGAAGGCCCAAAGAAATGAAATATCTTTAAGAAAAATATCCCAAGATTTATTTCCATTCAATACATAGATAATCCCACTTAGTACAAAGTATTTTACCTTCATCTTGCACCTCCAAAAGGTAAAGGACATTGGAATCCCTTGGAGGCAATCTTATGAAAGTATTTTCCTTACATTGAATTGGCCCAAAGAATATTATGAAGGAAGTTTTCTAGCTTCCTTCAAAAGACATTATAAGGATCTGAATGCAAAGTATATTAAATATGATTCACCACAAGCATCTTTGATTAATTTTGAATCTTGTCAACAAGGGAAAGTGGCTTGGTTTAACCAAATACAATCATTTTTGTTTTAATCCTACCAATTATAAAGTACTATACAAAAGGAGAAGCCTAAAAATTAAATGGAATGCATAAAATAAACTTCTCTGATCAATTTTTTTGAACATATGAATTGAATTGAACGTTGATCCAAGAATAATGTGTCACAGTTGTGGCACAACCTAGTTTTTCCTAAAATGCATTTGTTATAATAATAAGAAGAATAATTTAAGTCTAGACAAGTTCCATGTAAGAGGTTTTAATTAAGGGGACTAGGTCAAACCATCTAAAATATAACCCCCGAGGCTTAAATAAAATCCATAACCAAGTCTCCTCCACACTATCAAATGTGAGCAAAAAAATAATTCTACTTACCTTTTTGGTGGATCAAATAATATGATTTAGAAATGTCATTTGTAAGTATGTAGCCCTTAATAATAGCTTTTTAAAAGTTTTAATATATTTATTTTTGCTTTATAATGAGTGTAGATGTATTTAAAAAATACAATGACCTTTATTTTAGACACTAGAACAACAACCATTGTTAGGAAAAATAAAAAAGATGTTTTACACTTCACATAGATATCCTTGTATCAATGAAAAAGAAAAAATATTTTTTGTATGATGTCAAAAGAAATGTCCTATGAAATAATATGTTTGATTTTTTTTTTATTAGTACTATTCATAAATTAATAATAAATAAAAAATATCTAAAAAAATATTCATGTACTTGGCACTTGAGTTAATGGTCTATTCTAAGAAATTGTAAAAATGGTATATGTAATGAATGTTTTGATTAAGATAAAGAGGTAAGGGCTTGCTCCCATTACAAACCAACCATAGAGGCAAAAGAGAGTAGTCTCACAAGAAACGAGGCATCAAAAAACTAACAATAACCGAAAAGCAAAGACCATCAAAAGAAAAACCTCGAAGCAAGAAATGGAAGTTGGTGAAGGAAATAACCAAAGACCAACAACAAAGAAATATCAAGGCGATTTGAAACCAAACTTTAAAAGAGGCCTCAAATGAGGGTCAAGACTAGAATGGAAAGACATTCCAATATTCATGGGATGTAACCCGGTAGAAGGATTGTGAAACACAACACCAAGATTCCTTTTAATCCTGTATAGGGATCTTTCGCCATTAGCACAATGGGAATACAAAGAATGGATCACATCTTTATGGTCAAGAACTTTACTATTGTGGACATTCATTGTAGTATCCACCACTATCCTATCATTACGAGGCTAAGGACTCTCCTCGTTAGGTGTGGATTGTAGCAGCCAAGAAGATTCATACTAAAGTTCTTGCTCCAAAACCTCAAACTCAAAGAAAAGTTTCACATTTTTGGGTAACTCAGAACAAGGCTTAAACATAACATAAAATCTAGCATAAAGAAAGTTGGATCTAGATTTAGTGACATTATCTAAGGTGATAAATTGACCAACAACTTCAGCAATATCTTGAATAATACTTTTATCCCAAAATTCCAATGGGAGCTTTGGGAGATGCACTCAAATTGGCACCATGTTTATCTCAGTAATGTTAAAGCTTACAGACCAACTTTCTAAAAGAAGAAAAGCCTTGCCAAAATTAAGGGCATCCTTGACAAATGTGAGTGCAATCCTCCATGGAATAAAAGGAAAACAATAAAAAACCATTCATCAAGGTCACAATGCAAAGACCATAAGCCATCCAACTATCAAAATCCCAACTTCGGATAACGTCAATATTTGATCTATAACCAAAAAATCTCCCAATAAGAGTAGATCTCAAACCGTCTATAGTTTTATATATCTGTTCATCCAGAATATATATATATATATATATATATATATATATATATATATATAGAGAGAGAGAGAGAGAGAGAGAGAGAGAGAGACCTCAACATCTCTGAACTCAAACTGAATAGCCTCCTAAGGAACCACTCCAGAAGCAATATCTCCCTTAGGTATAGGAACAATTTTTAAACAAGGAGATTGGGGATCCTCCTAGAAACCCCAAAACACTATTCTCCAACAACCCATTTCAAAGTGGACGAAGACCAAAAGGAATGGGAGTTACCTCCAAGGAAGGAGATGCCAAAAAAGAGCCCACCCTAGGAAATAGGGAAAGCATAGAGGCCTCCTCAAGCCCAACAACAAGGATTGGATCAGGTAAAGGAGACAACAACTATAGATCAGTCAAAGGCTAAGTAGGATAAAACTTAGTTAGCAAAAAGCCTCTCTTGAGATCTTTACTCAACCCATTCTAACCCAGATGGCCACAATCCTCACCATAAAATAATGTTAATAAAAAATTAAAAATTGATAATAAAAAGAATTTAAAAATGTGAAAAAAATCTTTATTTTTTTTTAAATTATAGCTTGAATCTACATAAAAATTCTGAAGATATATAGATTTATATCATCCTTTAATTTTTGATCATTTGTTACTTATAATTGACACAAACTGAAAAAATTCTAAAAAATATTGATTTTGAATGTCTTAAGACTAAAAATTTGAATACACTGTCTTATTCCACTAAATATGAAACTTTCATGCAAGACATTGTAGGGCATGTTTGGCACTACCCTCGTGCTTAATATAGCTGAGAAAGGAGTGGTCAACAAAATGGCCATTCACTAACTAATGAGAACTTAAAGCGAGATAAATACCGTAAACAAGATTTTGGGTGATGGCATAAGGTAACAAATGGCCAAACCTTTTTGCAACAAGGAATTATAGTGTAAGAGATTGAACAACCTTCGTAAATAGAGCAGAAAAGGTCAAATTGGTTTAAGTGCGTGTCATTAATGTTATATACCATTTACATAGATTGAATGAAACAAGCACCAAAACCAGGAGCATCAACATGGCTAGAATGAAAAACCATTCAATTTCTGTACGATTTTTAAAAATTAATTTTGATGAAGATGGCACGTTGATTGGAATAGTGAATCCATTTCATACCCTCTCAAACAACAGTAATGTTGTACTAATTTTCTCAAATTAAACCAGTCGAAGGACAAAATTGCAAATGTGATAAACCATAACTTCAGAAATAATCGTGTATGAAAAATTCTAAACAGAGATAGGTCTCCTATTAAAAATCAACTTAGGGTGACTATACTTAAAAATAAAGTTAACATTTGCTTGGTTTTGATAAGCTTCAAGATAGAAAATCTTACAGCACTTATTTCAAGGACTTCTTAAAACTTATAAGAGAACCCATTATAGTCTGGGTTTATCATTGACCATACTTAAAACTGCTTCGTGGCAAGAGTTCTTTAAAACAAATCAAATTGAATATTTAATTTTTAGAATTTAAATAACTAATATTTTTATAAAACTCAACTCAAATGAAATATTTTGGTTTGTTAACGTGGTAATTGAAGTCTCAAATAAAATAAGTCCACATTATTGGACATAGATATGAAATGAAAATAGTAAAAATATTTTTTATATAATTCAAATGACATATTTAATTTTCTTTAATTTTTTAAAAACATATCTAAGTTTTAATCATTTTAAATTGTTTACTATCTAAAATATTTAAACTTCTAAATAACTATTTAATAATAAAGAAAGTTTAAACAGTCAACACACCATTTGTTTTTTGAAATAACTGTAATGTCAAATAATAAGCTTAAACAATTGTTATTTAAAACATCTAAAACTCTAAATGGTTACAACGTGCCGGCTATATGACGTTAAATTTCAGAGCAACAAGAAGTTTATTACAATTTGATTCTTGCAGAAAAAATCCTTCACATTATATCACAAGCCAAGACACCAAATAATAAGAGAGTATTTTGATGCAACAGAAATGGAATGTATGTCTGAAGTTGAACTTCACGGCACCTTAAATATATAAAATAAACTGATGGAGCATAGCGTGGCTTTCAATTCATGAGGAGCTGCATACAGATTATCTTGAGTGGAATTTATTTGTTTAAGAGAAACGATGAAACAGTTAGCACAAATCATGGTCATGTGAATTACGTGAGACAGAGGTTAGTTTGAAGCAGATCTTGTTGAGTTGCAGAATCTGTTCCCAGTTTATATCTGTCTCCTTCCATGATATCAATATTAATATCTCCTGATTTGTGGCTTCTATACATCTGTGTCATGTTCAGAATTTAACTCTGGTTAAAAATGATAGAAATACTATGATTAAAATAAGGATATGGATAACAAACTCTCATACCTTTTTACAAAGATTAGCGTTTTCTGCTTCCAATGATATTTCCTGGGTAAAATTGAAATTATCAACAAAAAAATGTCTAGAATTTAAAGCAGCTGTCTGTGCAGTGTGCACGAATTCAAATGTAAAACAAAACACGTGCAAAGAGGAAATCACTCAACGTTAAAATGTGATTGCTAAGGCTAGAGAATTCGTTTCTGAAATGTTATAATAAATGTGAATTGTAGGAGTCATTGAGCTTACTCGTAAAAACTACCCAGTTTCTCTTTTCTGCCCTGATACAAACCTTGTTTGCAAAGAATACATTTTGGCGGTCATAATATTCGAGGAAGGCGTAGGATGGGTAACCAGAAAAAACATCCAAAGCGAAATTCACTTTTCAGCTAAACCAGAACTTCTAACCAATAAAATCTTCACTCAATAATATTTAAATAATTACTTACAGTATATATCATTCAACAGAACAAATAACTTCAAACCAATAAAATCTTCACTTAATAATATTTAAATAATTACTTACAGTATATATTATTCAACAGAACAAATAACTTACGGCTATAATCCTTGCAGCATATATTATTTAATAGAATAAATATATCTACAACATTGCTCATACTTGTGAAAGTGAAAAGAACATAAAACAGAGAAGATGATACGAATGCTCCAGCAAACAATCATACATTTTTTATTAATTCATACAAGTTACAATTACCTCTATATTTATAGAGGATTTCATGCATACGATTCTACTGATATTTAGGAGGTTAAAACAAAATAGAAAACTACAACATAACAGTCTATGAGACGTGGAGAACAGATTAGGAGACGTGGAGGATGGACTAACAAATTTTTAGCAAATAGTTTTAACCATAGTTGAAAAACTTGTCAATTGCAAAAACTCTCAAGTCCAGAAAACTTGACTTGGCGAAAACTCGGCAACTTAAACAAAATGAAAATAAATACTATATTAATATATATTTATAAAACAAAATAAGTCCGGAATGCGCTGATGCTGATAGTCTGAAACAAAATGAAAGTAAACACTATATTAATATATATTTTACAAATTTACATCTTCCTTTTTCCCATTTCTAGTGAAAACTAGGGGAGAGGTAGAACTAAACAATATTATAGATGAAGACTTGTAGGCAAACTTGGAAACTTCGACTTGGAGAGTATCTAGAAAATCAAATGAATTCAATGGGAGTTTGAGGGCAACGCCCCTAGTGAGGTCGAGGGGCAGCGCCACTTGTGGGGGTTTGGGGCATTGCCCCCAGCAGGGTCGAGGGGCAGCGCCCCTCGTGGGGGTCTGGGGTCAACGCCCCAACAGGGTCGAGGGGCAGTGCCAAAACCACACAAACCTTCCTTGTGCACATCATTTTGCATTAACAAAAAACCCAGATTAAGACTATCAAAGACAAACAAACCTTCATGGAACACATCATTTTGCTGAGCAAAAAATGAATCAAAATTTGCCTTTATTCCGGCCATAGGGTTCTTTTTGCTCAAAGGCCGAATTTTTCTAAAAAACTCGCATAAAACTCGGTGAGTTTTTCAGAAAAACTAGGCAAGTTTTTCTCGCGAGTAAATGGCCCAAAAACTCAGCCAGCCAAAAAGCTCATGAGTTTTTGGCGAGTTTTTCATCTATGGTTTTAACGGCTAGATAACGAATGAACAAACTTTTATTTCAGTTTCAACTGACTGACTGTATGCATGGGAAGTGATAGAATACGTGGGAGAAATTAGATTGTTTCAACACTCCCCCTTAATTTCTACCATTAATAGCTTCATCAACAATTATTCCCAAATTTTCTCTTAGACACTCAAAGTTCTCCTTTGGTAATGCTTTAGTGAAAATGTCTACTATTTGATCTTCGGATCTGCAAGATTTCAAATGAATTTCTCTATTATTCACGAGCTTTGTGATGAAATGGTATCTTGTATCAATGTGCTTGCTCCTTTTGTGAAAACATGATTGTTTGATAATGCAATCGCTGATTTGTTGTCACAGAAGATTGGTGTACTCCTCTTGTGCTTGCAATAAATCCATTAATACTCTTATCATCTAAACTACTTGGCATGGTGCTGATGTGGTTGCTACATACTCTGCTTCAGCTGATGAAAGTGTTACTATTGGTTGCTTCTTTGATTCCCATGAGACTGCACATGTCCCACAATGAAAGACATATCTAGAAGTGCTCTTCCTATCATCAATGCTCCTTGCAAAATCACTATCAGTAAAACCAATCAAATCAAATTTATTAGTTTTGGAATATAGAATTCCATATCCTATTGTTCCTGCAACATATCTTAGTATCCTTTTTCCAACTTGTCAATAAGACTCTTGAGGTGAATCCATGGACCTCGAAATTAAACTAACACCATACATGATATTTGGCCTTGTCGATGTGAGATACATTATACTTCCAATAAATCTTTTAAACAAAGTTGGATAAACACTCGTCCCCTTATCCTCCTCAAGTTTTGTCACTGTGGTAACTAGAGTTAATGCTGGAGTAGAATTCAACATTTTGAATTTTTTTAATATATGGTTGGCATACTTGATTGATAAATAAAAATGTCTTTATCAAATTGAACAACTTCGATGCCTAAGAAGTACTTCATCAATCCCAAATCCGTCATATCAAATTATTTCTTTATTGCTGACTTGAACATGTCTATAGACAAATTACCCATGAAAATTAAATCAACATACAAGCAAACAACCAAAATTTGACTTTTCTTATCATTTTTTATATATAATGCGGGCCCACTAATTCTTTTATTAAATCCATTACTTAACATATATGAATCAATTCGACTATACCAAGCCCTAGATGTCTGTTTCAAACCATATAGTGCCTTTTTGAATTTACACACTTTACTTTCATATCCATATACCTCATATCCAGGTGGTTGTTGTACATAAACCTCTTCTTCAAAATAAACATTCAAAAAAGCTGATTTTACGTACATTTGATAAACTTTATAATTATTATGTGCAGATATTGTCAAATCAGTCCTAGCTGTATCAAGTGTAGCAACTGAAACAAAAGTTTTATTATAATCAACTCCATACTGTTGTGAAAATCCTTTTACAACTAATCTTGCTTTATATTTTACTATTTTACGTTCAACATTGATCTTAGTCTTATAGACCCATTTGACTCCAATATAATATTTACCTTTGGGTAGATCCACTAATTCCCATGTATGATTCCTTTCAATAGAATCCATTTCTTCATCCATTGCCTTGATCCAATTATCTTGCTTCACTGCTTCTTCAAAACATATAGGGTCATAAGAAAATAAAGAAAACTTTGAGCACAAATCTAAATTTTCTTCTTCTTGATCATATATCTCTTTCAAACTTCTCATTTTCTTACCTTTTAATGAGGCAAATGTAGGATTTGGATCATTGCTTACATTTGAATTAGGAGTAGGATGCTCTGCATGACCTGATGGTTGACATCGCACAAGATTTCAAATAGTGGAGAACTTGGTTCTACTTGATTTGATTGACCACCTTGTTCTTCTTCACTATGAGGTATTGGTGCTCTTGCTGTAACTATATTGTCAACATTTCCATCCCATGATTATTCCTCCTTAAATTTGATGTCCCTGCTAGTAATCATTTTCTTTGAAATGGGGTTATACAATCTGTAAGCTTTTGATTGCTCACTATAACCAATAAAGATACATTTTTCACTTTTATCATTCAATTTTTTTTTTAATTCAGATGGTACAAAAAAATATGCAACACAACCAAAAATTCTAAGATGAGATACACATTGTTTCTTACCATTCCGAGCTTTTTGTGGAATTTTTTCCGTAACACTCTTTGTAGGAATTCTATTCAAAATGTAGACTACAGATGCTACTGCTTCTGCCCAAAAATCATTAGACAAGTTTTTGGCCTTCAACATACTCGCCATTTCCATTATGGTTTTGTTCTTCCTCTCTGCTACACCATTTTGCTATGGTGTGTACCTTGTTGTGAATTATTTCTTGATCCCATGATCTCTACAAAAATATAAAAATTCATTAGAACTAAATCCACCACCCCTATCAGGTCTAAGTAACTTAATGAATAGTCCACTTTGCTTTTCCACCATAGCTTTGAACTCCTTGAATTTATTGAAGGCTTCAGACTTCTGCTTGAGAAAGTATATCCAGGTTTTCTCCTAAAATCATCAATGAATGTTAGAAAATATATACTTCCACCTAAAGATGGAGTTTGCATTGGTCCACATATATCAGTGTGAACTAACACTATTGGTGTCCTTGCTATGTTTGAACTCTCTACAATAAAACTTTGTCTATGTTGTTTTGCTAATATACAACTCTCACATGAACTAGTTGGCTGCATGATAGGTGGTAATCCTTTTACCATATTTTTCTTCTGCAATAAACTCAAACCATCAAAGTGAAAGTGACCATATCTCAAATGCCAAAGCCATTTTTGGTCTAAGTATACTGTCTTGAAATTAACTTATTCTATTCTTTGAATGCAATGAGTCTGGAGGGGGAACATTTGATTCCTAGTCATCTCAACCCTTGTAATTAATCTGTCACTAGGATTTCTGTCTAGAATTGTACAAGCATCATTGTTAAAGAAAAATCTGTACCCTTTTTGCATTAATTGTCCAACACTCATTAGATTATATTTTAATCTAGGGGCAAAGTAAACATCAGGGATATATCTCTTTTCTCCATTTTTAGTAAAAACATTTATAACACCTTTCCGCATTACAAATACTTTACTATCTTTTCCCAATTTTACTTCAGATTTCACAGAATCATGCAAACTAGCAAATAACTCTCTATTGCCTGTCATGTGATTATTACATACACTATTTAAAAACCATAAATCTCTAAAACTTTCTTCAACAATATTGCAAGTTATGAATAAACTTCCTTAATTATTATCATAAACATCTGAGTAATTTGCACCATGTATGTCTACCTCTTCTTGTTTCTTCCTACATTCATTTGTAAAATGACTATATTTCTTACAAGTTATAACATTGAATATGAGATTTATCAAACCTTGGTGATTGTTCTTGAAATTCATTTCTTCCTCATCCTCTAAAGTTCGATCTTCCTCTTCCTCTGCTAGATGTTACATGAGATGTAAAATCATCTTCTGAAGAAGAATCGTTATTCCTGTTCATTCTAGATTCATGAGATAGTAAAGATCCCAATAGTTCATCTACAGATAGTCGAGCTAAATCTTTTGATTCTTCAGTGGCAACTACAATTGCATCAAATCTACTAGGCAAACTTTTAAAAACCTTTTCAACTACTGTTTGATCAGCTATGTTCTCCCCATGTGTCCTCATTTGATTAACAACATTTATTATTTCATAGATAAAAAAATTATCTATAGATTCAGAATCACCCATATGAAGATTTTCAAAAACTTCTCCTTAGTGTTTGTAACTTAGCTATCTTTACTTTGGCTGTACCTTGATAAGCAGTTTCTAATGCCTCCCAAGCTTGTTTGGACTTGGTTGCTGCAGCAACCCTAGGAAACACAGAATCATTCATAGCTTGCTGAATAATAAACAAGGCTTTAGAATCTTTTTTCTTGTTGTCTTTTAGCTGATATTTTTCTCCTTATTTTAATGTCTGAAAGGCAGCATGATCCTGTGGTTCTACAAAAGCATTCTCTACCAAATCCCATACATCCTAAGAACAAAACAATGTTTTCATCTTTATCGACCAGAAATCATAATTCTTACCGGTGAATAGGAGGTTGAGAAATGCTATTATTTGTAACCAATCTGTAAACTGAGCTTCTCCAAGAGCTGCGATCGATTGCTTTTAATTTAATATGGACAGTAACTTCCTCTATTGAACGGTCTCTTCCTCCTTTCTTCTGCCTTGGGGGCTCCTTAAAGACTTGCAGCTCAATCACCTTCACTTTACTCTTTTGGAACAGCGATCTTCAACGTTCTGGCAGCTTCTACCAATTGGTATAGCGGTTTGAAATCAGTGATGTCTCAACTCTCTCAAATGCTTCAAACTTTTACAAACTTCAGACCTTCAGCTAAAGATCTCTTCAGGATCGTCCAAGCTAGCTTTGATACCAATTTGGAAGCAAAAAGAAAATAAAGCAGAGAAGATGATAGGAATACTATAGCAAACAATCACACTTTTTATTAATTCCTACAAGTTACAATCACCTCTGTATTTATAGAGAATTTCATGCATACGATTCCACTGATATTTAGGAGATCAAAACAAAATAGAAAACTACAACATAACAGTCTATGAAATGTGCAGAACAGATTAGCAGACGTGGAGGATGGACTAACAAATTTTTAGCAAACAGTTTTGACGGCTAGACAACGAATAAACAAACTTTCAGTTCAGTTTCAACTGACTGTATACGTGGGAAGTGATAGTATACGTGGGATAAATTAGATTGTTTCAACAAATTGAGCAATCTGGTTGAATTTTCCATACTGTTTTTAATTGTCTTTTCCTCATTTATTAGAGACTGTTTTTTTTTTAAACAGCAAGGGGAATGCTTGTAAAGAGCTCGCAGTCCCTAAATAAACAGTAGGTTTACATGCAGTTTTATTGACTAAAAATTTAGTTCATGCTTTTTTAAAAAATAAAACAATTCAAAGTGGAAAAACAGTTCATGCATTAAAAATAAATTTTATGCAAACTGTTAAATTCCGGTGAGTTGCATGGTGCTCTAATAGCATCACTTATCAACAAAAGGTATTTTTTTAAACTACCTTGTCTTAAACCACGTCACTAAGTAATCT
This sequence comes from Sequoia sempervirens, assembly GCA_007258455.2. NCBI lineage: Eukaryota > Viridiplantae > Streptophyta > Pinopsida > Cupressales > Cupressaceae > Sequoia > Sequoia sempervirens. The sequence continues at coordinate 16,354 of VDFB02338746.1, read as the reverse complement.
CAAGCCGATGCAAAGTGATGGACTGTAGGGGATAGAGGCAAATCACAAAGCTTCAGTTTTATTTACCATTACAATATGCCTCAATAAATAGAGGTTTTAGATTACAATACTTTTGTATCTTCATTCAATTTAGAAAACCTCAAAAATAATTATCTTATCAAGCAAATTCTATTTTTAAAAACTTATTTTTATCTTGATGTAAAATTGTATTTTTTTCTAATTTTCTCAAGTAATTAGGGAGAAAATACAATATATTAATTTTATTTTATTTATACACCTCTTAATTTTTATCATTAATTACTTCATCATTTACAATGATTAAACTTTATTTTAGATGTTCAAAATTCTCCTTGGCTAATGTTTTGGTAAATATATTTGTGGAATCTGAAAAACTCCAAATTAATTTCTCTATTGTTCATTAGCTCTCTATGAAATGGTATCTTATATCAATATTCTTGCTCTTCTTGTGAAAAGTATGATTCTTTGACAATGCAATTGTCAATTTGTTATCACAAAAAATTGATGTTAAATTTATTTGTTCATACAATAAGTCTAACAACACTCTCTGCATCCAAACTCCTTGATATGTTGCTGATATGGATTGCATATTGTGCTTCAACTGATTAAAGTGTCACTACGGGTTGCTTCTTTGATGCCCAAGAGACTACACCTGTCCCAAAATGAAAGACATATCCAGAAGTACTCTTCATATCATCAATGTTACCTACAAAATCAATGTAAATATAATAATCAAACCAAAATCATTAGTTGTGTAATATAAAATTCCATATCGTATTGTTATTGCCACATATCTTAATATCCCCTTTACAACTTGCCAATGTGAGTTTTCTGTGACTGTGTGACCCTTGCTCACTTAAACTAACCCCATACATTACATCTGGTCTTGTAGTTGTAAAATAGATCAAACTTCCAATTAGTCTTTTGAATATTATACAATCAACATTAGGCCCTATATCTTCTTTGTTGATTTTAGTGCCTATTGCAACCAATGTAGGCATTGGATTAAAATTCAACATCCTAAACCTCCTTAACACATCATTTGCGTATTTAAATTAGCTGATGAAAATTCCCTTATTTTATTGAACAACTCCAATACCCAAAAATTACATCATTAATCCTAAAGTTTTCATCCCAAATTTGTTCTTCATAGTCGATTTGAATGTGTCTACAAACAAATTTATAGTGAAAATCAAATTATCATCATATAAACACAATCAAAATTTAACCTTCCTTTGTTAATCTTTGTGTATAATGTGGGCAATCTAATACTTTTTTCTAAATCCATTATTTATCATTTATGAATGAATCTTTTTGTCATGCTCCTGGTGCTTGTTTGAGTGGTTGTTCTATCAACCTTTCTATCCCATGCTTCTGCTTCCTTAAATTGCATATCTCTACTAATAATTCATTTCTTTGATATGATATTAGAAAACTTATAAGCTTTTGATTTTTCACTATATCTAATAAAATTGCATATTTCACCTCTATCATCAAGTTTTCTGCTCATTTTTACCGGCACAAGAGAATATGCAATAAAACTAAAAAAATTTAAATGATATACACTATATTTCTTACCACTCCATGATTCTTGTGGAATTCGGTCCTTTACACTCTTTGTTGGGATTCTATTTAAAATATACACCACACATGCTACTACTTTTGTCCCATAATCGGTAGGCAAATGTTTGGCCTTCAACATTCTTCTACCCATATCCATGATTCTTCTATTCTTCCTTATGCTACACCATTTTGTTGTGGTGTGTATCTTGTAGTAAATTGCCTTTTAATTATATGATACATCTAAATATTTATTAGACATATAATCATCTCCTCTGTTTGACTCGAATACATAATGTTAGATAGCATGCACACACTAAATTTGATGGTTGAACTTGCTTGTAAATAAATTTTTTATGATGATTATCTATTCAAACTTACCTTTCAAATATGAAGAAATAATTTATTATAAACAAAATTATATATAACCTAAATCATAGTTGAAAAACTCAGATCAACAATAACTTGGTAGGCCCAAAAACTTTAGAAACTCGAGACTCGGCAAAACATGAGGAAAAACTCGATAATAACTCAGAAAATTTATCGAGCAATTTTCAAATATTTAAATTTTTAAAATATTCTTCAAAAATACACATATATACTGAATTTGTACAACATATTACTAATTTCCATCATATATAAATCAAAATTTGAGTTCAATACATATCATAGACCAAAAAACGAGTTCAACTTCTAAATACATACCAACTTCAAGTTTCGGCATCAATGAAAATTATAAATCATAAATTTCTTCTACAACTAAAACTCAAAATCTTTTGTTGCCTTTGTGTGCAAGTTGCTAAAGTACATGGTATAGGCGCAATGTCCTTAATAGGAGCCTCAACAAGTGTCTCAATAGGTGTCGCATCCATAGTGAGAGGATCAAGCTATGTATGTGAGGAAATTGCCTCTGCTGGTTGACCAATGCCACCTTCTACCTCCTCATAGGCTACCATATCCGCTTCACATTCAGTTGCCTCCTTCTCTAAATCAGCAAACTCATCATCACTTAATCATGGTTCCACATCAACCTCATCAGACTCAACAATCCAATCTAAGTATTGATCAATGTCATCAAGGTCAAGTGCTTCATGTGAACCCTAACCTTGTACCTTATTCTCATGCAATTGAAGGTTGTACCACACGTAAACAAGGTCATTCAAGTGCTTTTGAGTCAACCTATTGAACTTCTTTGTGTGAATAGCCTCAAAGACACTCCTATTACACTCACAACTAGAAGAACTTCAAGGCTGAGATAAAATGCGAATGGAAAGCTTTTGAAGATTAGGCATTGTTACACCATAAGCTTCCCACTACAAATCTACAAGGATAATAATTTCCATTTATAACTTATTAAGGATTTTAATAAACTTAAAAAATTAAAATAAATGGTAAAACAATACTAAACACATGAATTTTTTTCCTAGTTGTAGAGTCTCTCCTACAAATGCAAAAATTGGAAGAAAATAATGCCCCTTTGGCCTTCTTATAGCTCTATATCTCATCAAGTATGAGATCTCAAAAGTCATCGTCATTAACCAATCTCTCAATACACGTGTTAAGGCCAACAAGAATCTCTTCATATGCTTTGAAATTAGGAGAAATAAAACTTGGGGTTCAAATAGTAGGAAACAACATGAATATGTTGGTGGAATTGTTGGTTCCACCACCGATATATTATGTGTCATATGAGTTCATATTTGGTCTTGTTTGACCCATAAAAATGTTGAATTACCACTTTGGCCTTATCCATTACCTCATATAGATACCCAATAGGGTTTTGATCCCCATCCACCAATCATATAACTCTAACCAACAACTATGATACCTAAAATATAAAAAATTAACAAAATCAGAATTTTTTTTAATATTAGAAAATTAAAAAAATAAATCATCAATCGAAGTTTAAAAACTTACATTGATGATCTACTACATTACTTTGGAAATAGGGTTTTGATCCCCATCCACCAATCATATAAATCTAACCAACAACTCTGATACCTAAAATATAAAAAATTAACAAAATCAGAATTTTTTTTAATATTTGAAAATTAAAAAAATAAATCATCAATCGAGTTTAAAAACTTACATTGATGATCTACTCCATTACTTTGGAAAATCTATCATAAAAATGGTCTTCATGACCTTCTTTGTTTCGACCTTCTTGCAATAAGGACTCTCCAACCATCTTTCACTCACAAACATGTGCTTGAGACTAGTTGATGTAGCTAAAATACTCTGCAGGTGAAGAAATTCATAGCAAATCATGTGATTCCTTACCACACGAGATTCTTATCATTCAATGTGCTCTCCAATAAGACTTAGGACCCATGTGTGGTTGTAGATGTACTTTGTGATATTCTTTCCATCTTCAACCATATTCTTCACATAACTTAGTTTCCCCATGTCTTCAAGGAGCAATCCAAGATAGTGGGTAGCACAAGGGCTCCAAAATAATGTTGGATGCCTTAACTATATAAGTTTACCAGTTTCCACATATACAGTTGCATTGTCGCTCACAATTTGAATGACATTTTGAACTTCCACTTCCATCACCACCTCATCTAACATGTTGCACAAGGTCCCTGCATTTTTTATTTTATTGGAAGCATAAACTGAATTTAGAAATTAAACCAAAGATGTTTGGGTATGTGGCTCTCTTATGCTTCTAGGGTTTTGCACCTAAAAGGAGAGAGGTACCAAAAACCTTAATGGCTCACTCAAGAAATAATCCCTTGAGATTCCAATGCAAAGATGATTGAAATATGTCTAAGGGGAATGTCCTAGATGCTGAACATTGATAAGAGAAATTAACTACTAATGCAAAACATATCAAATGCAAGATGTTTGAAAACACGTTGTGATATGCAAAAAGACCTAAAATTGCAAATAAACTGTAATAGAAAACTATGAAATTGAAAGTGTGCACCTGAAGACTAGAAAGGGATGAAATGGAGCTCTGGAATCCTGAAGAAGTCACTATTGAAGCCAATTGAGACTCATACACCAAGCTGGGCGACTTAGTCCTGTTTCAGGAAGATTCAACCAAAACAGGTTTCAAACAACTAGGTACTCAGAACTACAAAATCTCTATTTTGGGCCTGGCAATGGGACTAATATGCCACTAATGGCGTATCAATCTACTTCCAAATTTCGAGAAAATTGAAAGTGGAATCTATAGCTCCTGATCTGCACTTCTGCTCTTGACAGGTTTCCGGATCCGAAACTGTAGAATTTGACCGGTAGGTGTTCTCCAAGCTTCTTTTAGGGCTTTGACAACTTTGAATGACTTTGAAAATTTGTTGATAACTTTTCCAACCTTGCTCTTGACAAATCTACACACTAGACCTGCAAAACACATGCAAAGAGAGGGAAAAATGGTTGAAGGGTTAGTGAATATGGGTTTGCCTTGGTCAAACCCCGATCTGGTAATTAAACCCTTGAAAATGAAATGAAAAATGAAAAGAGAATGATGAATGAACAAAAGTAATGCTACAACTCACCAAACGCTTGAAGTAGAAATCTGAAGACATGCAAGTAAAAGTTCCAACGAATGTAGACTTGAGAAATGCTTGAAATGCCTACAATGCTTGAGTGAATGATTGATAATTGCTTGAATGATTAGGAAAATTGAGGAAATGAGAGGAAAAACTCTATATTTATACCACATCACAGGCCGACCTTAGATCTTAGAAAATAATAACTAGCCAAAATTTTGAAATTATTTTGATTTTTGAGCCAAAGGGGACTCATTCGCCCCTAGTGGCAAATGGGTCCCACTTAGGCATTTTAAGTGGGTTTTGGAAATTAAGATGTATTAAATGATGTTTATCGGGATTATTTTCAAAAATACACTTATGTAAGGCCTGTAAGTGTAAAATGGGTCCAATTAAAGCATAAGGGGTCAAATTATTGATGACAAGCCTAGAAGAGCATGAAAGTTTATTACAACACTTTACAACACTTTGAAATAAGGTTTGGTAAGTGATAAAAGGAGATTGTTTAAGTGAAATATATTAATAAGGTCCTAAAAAAATGTGAAGGTGTGTTACAACACTTCACAACACTTTTGCAACGCATCATAAAATTTTTATTGATTCACAAGGGCCGAAGACCTAATGTGAATGCGTTGACCACATTAAAACATTAAATCAAGGCAAAACTAAGCCAACATCCACAAGGACTCAAATGAGCATGAAAATGTCCAAAGATACATTTTTCTACGCTACAAAAATACCAGTTGTCCCCCTAAAGCCACTAAAAAGTTGATGTGTCCAAATTTTGCCATCCATCCACCCAAAAAATAAAATGGTGTAGACTTTCTTTTCCCAAATTATGCTTTCTTCGTCCACTAATCAACGTGTGTTTTAGACCTCATTTTGTAATAATGGCCAACACAACTCATGACGACTTAAGGTCTTGAACCCCTTACTTTCCACAATCAATGAATTGACCAACTATTCTCAATAACGACTAGAGGCAACATTGAACGAAATACTAGTATACTACCAAAATCTCACACATGCAACTTCACCTTATTTTACAACTCTCTATTCCATGCAGTACCTTCCAATGAAGTTTGTGCACAAGGAATATTACATGGAATAAAAAAATACAACTATGGCTGCATGCACTTCCTAATCCTTGTATTTGTGGCCCAATAAAAGAAGAGCCCCCATATCTCTCTGTGATCCTATAGAACTAAAATTTGTGATTGGGCCTACCATTTCCTTTGTTGTTCTCTTTTTATCTACCTTCCTTTACTCAAATGGTTCAAAGAGTTCTTTTGCCTCCCTCACAACCTCTTTAATATCTTTTTCACATGGTCTAACATCTCGATAAGGGATTCATGGAAGGTGATATTTCAGTCAGTTTATGGCAACACTAATAGACCTAGTATAATGGATGCAAATAATCTCTCCCTACATTGCACCTAGTGTTCCATTTTCCAACAAGAATATCTTTGTTTGCAACCACTTATATTTTACTTGTAGAATCCATATTCTTTTGGAAAAATATGAATGAAACCTAGCAAAAGGAAGATAACATAAAAAATTAGTAACAAAGTCATCTAGATTCCATCTTTTGCAATTCCTTATTGATTAAGACTCATTAAAATATACCAGTCTAAAAAATATCATTGGTTTGTACTTTGTACTTGTATTGATTCTTTTACAATTCAGTTTGATTGAAGAAGGTGTAATCCGTACTAATACTTTGTTGTATGCTTTTGCAAGTTTCCTAATTAGAAAAGGACAAGTTTTATTTGTGTCACCTGATTAATGAGTATGGATTAGAAAAGAAAAATACATATGGGTTTCATGGTTATTCCCATACTAAGTGTTTGTAAATTACAAACACTCAACATGGGGACATATTTACAAACACACGACATGGGTACAACCTTTATTTTTGTGGCCTAATGAGTGAGTTTGGATTAGAAAAGAGAAAGCCATTTGTATTTTACTTTTCTAATCCATACTCACTAATCATGCCACATAAATAAAACCTCTCTTTTCTAATCCATACTCACTAATAAAGCCACACAAAATTCAAATAAAGGTTGTCCCCATGCTGAGTGTTTGTAAATTTATAAACACTCAGTATGGGGACAATCGTGTTTTGTGTGGCCTAATTAGTGAGTATGGATTAGAAAAGAGAAATATATGGTGTGACTTTTGGGTCATAGTTTTGACATAGTATTGGTAACCAATAATTGGTTTATGGAATGAGTTTTCCTAATTATTGGATGCTAAAGATGAAGGTTTCATTGTCATTTTCTAAGTAAAATTATGTTGTTGGAATTATTCTAGATCTATTTTTCATGATTTCCCTTGAGAAGTCTTCTTGTTTAGATTATATTTGAACCAATATTGTTGTTTAATGATATCAAGTTTCCACAATCCATAATGTTCTTGTTCAATGATTTTTGGATTTGATTGTGTGAGAATTTTTCCATCAATGTTTCGGATCACACTCTGTGATCCATCATCAGGATGAAAGAAAAGAGCTAAAGGAGACAAAATGATGGATCACGGAGTGTGATCCAAAACGTTGATGCAAAAATTATCACACAATGAAATCCAAAAATCATTTAACAAGAATATTGTTGTTGATTAATTGTGTAATAGTTGGATAATTTCCATATTCTTTCTTAAAATTTTCAATTATTATTCTTTTGAATAGTTCTCAACCTAAGGATTACTCTGGGAAATATTAATGTGTCTTAGCTTCCTTTCATTTGGTATTAGAGCCCAAGCAACTTAGGTCTTAGGCGACAAGAATATGATTTTTTTTTAATCTTGGTTTGAGTGGGAGCATGCATGGAGGAGATATTTGTGTCAAGAAAGATGGTAAGCACTTCCAAATTCAATATATAAACATTAATCAATAGTGTGAGCTTTGGAAGCTTGATATGGATGATTTATTCATTGATCATGAATTATGACTTATAATATTTGTGAATGGTAAGAGCATTCATTCAATTAACAGAAAAAGAGGTTACATAATATAGAAGTTACAAGTTACTGGAGATATTAATGATATCTATTTACTATCTACCTACTGACTACTATAGAAACTACAGTAGATAATTGACCATTAAATAAAAGAAGAATATAATATTCTAACACCCTCCCTTAATGGTCAATCGGTCAAAAACACCAAGTTGCCCCCTGAATTTGACAAACTTATCCAGGCTTAGAGACTTGGTGAGAATATCTACAGTCTGATTCGCTGTTGGAACATACTACAATTGAACTGATCCATCTTCTATTAGCTTGCTAATGTAATGACAATGAAGCTCGACATGCTTGGTACATTCATAGAAGACTCGATATTTGGCCAGTTTGAGCACCCCTTGATTATTAGTGTACAAGGGAGAAGATCCTGCTTGTGACATGTGCATGTCAAAAAGTATCCTGCGGAGCCAAAATGCCTCACATGCTGCTTTAACTGTTCCTTGATATTCAACTTCAGTCGAGGAAAGAGCCACTGCCTGTTGCTTCTTGCTGGTCCATGTTACAGCACCTATACCCAAATTGAATACATACCCAGAAGTGGATTTTATGTCATCCAATGAACCTGCCCAATCAGAGTTTGTATAACCGATCAGTTTTGGATCCTTGCATCTGCTATACAGAATGTCATAGTCTGAAGTGCCCTTAACATATCTCAGCACTCGCTTCACTGCAATCTAACGATCAACTTTTGGAGTTTTCATGAAGTGAGAAATGTAGCTCACTGCAAAACTAATGTCAAGTCTAGTGGCAGTGAGGTAGATGAGATTGCCCACTAGTTGCCTGAATGTCATTTCATTGATCGAAGGTGAATCGGAGTTGGCTAACAACTTCAACCCCTTCTCCATAGGTGTGGAGGCAGGTTTGTAGTCCTGCATCCGAAATTTGTCAAGCAGAATTTTGGCATATTTATACTGAGAGATAAAGATACGACCAGTGGTCTGCCAAACCTCAATACCCAAACAATAATGGGGAAGCCCCAAATCTGTCATGTCAAAAGCCTGACACAAATGATCATGTTATTAACATAGACAACAAGAAACAAAATATCATCACCAAAGTGCTTGACATACAGATTACTGTCAGAAGGGTTGCGTTGAAAACCTTGATCAACCAAGTACTGATCAATCTTGATGTGCCATGCACGCAGAGCTTGTTTTAGTGCATAGAGTGCTTTCATGAGCCTACATACTTGATGTTCTTTTCCGGCAACCTTGAAACCAGGAGGCTGCATCATGTAGACTTCTTCCTGCAACTCACCGTTGAGGAAGGCACTCTTGACATCCATATGATGAACTGTCCATTCAAATTGGGCTGCAATAGCGAGCAAAAGATGAATTGTGCTCAACTTGACAGTAGGAGCAAAAGTCTCCTCATAATCAATGCCCTCCCGCTGTGTGAATCCCCGAGCAACTAATCTGGCCTTGTATTTATCCAAAGTACCATCTGCATGATACCAGACCTTATAAACCCATTTGCAGCTGATAGGCTTCTTCCCAGGAGGAAGATCAGAAAGAACCCACGTGTGATTCTTCAGAAGACTATGATATTTGGTCATCATAGCCTTTTCCCACTCTGGAATTCCTTTAGCCTTTGAATATGTATGAGGCTCATAGATGCTGTGGATGTTGGCCATAAGAGAAAAATTGACTGTGTTTTGTTGCTTGCTCTTTCTATGAGTTGATCTGCCCTCAATGAGTTCATCATCATGAAGATCACCAATAGTCTTGAGCCACCATTTAGGTCAACGAGTAGAAGTACAAACATCTGAAATAGGAGAAACATCTCCTGGTATTTCTTGAACAAAGTCATTTGGATGTGAGTCCTAAGGAAAATCAAGTGGTGCAATGTCATGACTGGTACACTTCTCATCTTTAGAGTCAAAATGCTCTTAAGCCCTCCCACCAGGGGAACCAAGAGGAAGACGAACACCCTCATCAGGAACTTTCATAGCCTGATCCGCAGGACTGGTAGTAGGAACAAATGGACCAGTAGTCTCATCAATCACAACATCACGACTAAATATGAGACAATTTGTCTCCACATCAATCAACCTGAATGCCTTGTGATTGTCGCTGTAACAAGTAAACATAAGTGTATGGCTCTTGGAGTCCAACTTGGCACGCTTGGCATCTGGAACTCATACATGAGCTATAGAACCGAAGACTTTCAGATGGCCCACCTTAGGCTTATGTCCTGACCAAGCTTCTTCAAGAGTCATCTTCTTAACGGCCTATGTAGGTGACCGATTCAGGAGGTAGACTACAGTATAAACTGCTTCAGCCCAGTATTTCTTAGGTACATTTCTATACTCCAGCATAGAACGAGCCATTTCAGTGATGGTGCAGTTCCTACGTTCAACGACACCATTTGCTGAGGGGTGTATGGTGTAGTGAGTTGGCGCTTAATGCCATGTGCAACACAAAAAGTAGAGAAGTTAGCTGAATAAAACTCCCCCACATTATCTGACCAGAGAGTGACAATCTGAGAACCTGATTCTTTCTCAACTAACGCCTTCTACTACTAAAATGTACTAAACACATCTAATTTATGTTTGAGAAAATAAACCCACATTTTCTGACTAAAATCGTCAACAAATAATAAAAAGTACCTGGACCCAATAACAAAAGGAGTATTCATTGGCCCACATACATCAGCGTGAACCAGTTGAAGTACCTTGGAGGCTGACCAAGAATCACCATCCGAGAATGGTGTTTGATGTTGCTTCCCAGCTTGATAGGCTCCACAAACTCCATGATTTTGAGTTTGGATCTCAGGTAGACCAACAACCAAACCCTCCCGAGACAGTTGAGAGAGATAGTGCACATTCAGGTACCCATAACGTTGATGCCAAAGTTTGTTGATGGAAGTACTCTTGGCAGCCAGAGCGTGCTCTTGAGAATCACCAGAATCAACAAGTCTATACAGACCATGATCCTCAAGTCCCATAGTGATTGTAGTACGAGTCTCCCTATCAATGATGTTGCAGGTGGACAAGCTGAAAACAACATCCAATTGGAGAGAATGCCGCATGATTTCACTAATTGAGAGAATGTTATGTTCCAGGCATGGAACATAGTAAACATCAAGAAAGAGTAAATTTATTCCTCCTCGGTGAATCTGGACAGTTCCCTTACTAGCAACTGTGTACTCTTCGCCTCCTCCAAAAATGATAGAATCAGAGAATGGTTTAAATTTTGTGAACCAATCCTGATGATGAGTACAATGTCGCAATGCCCCGGAATCAATATACCACGCAGAAGATTGTACCAGATCTGTTGTTCGCTTGGCCATAAACGCATAGAATGCAGATTCTTTCTGATCAGTGTGCTCCGCGACATTTTCCTTTTGTTGAGACCCTCCCTGCTTCTTTTGTTCAGAAGCCAATCAAACCCAACAATCAGCCTTCATGTGACCATACTTATGGCAGTAATTGCATTGAACGTTCTCCTTCTTCTTGCTGTCCTGAGAAGAACCGGAGCTTTTCAACTGAGAAGTTTGTGCCTTCCCTTTGTTCTTAGCAGAAAATTTGGCAGAGAACACTTGCTCTGTGGAGATGGAACCGGTACTGCTTCCAAAATGTTGTCTCCAGCGATCCTAATGTAGAAGCTTGTTGCACAAGTCTAGAAACTTCAAGTCAACAATTGTTGAAGTAATATTTAGCATCTCAATGAAATGCTCATACGACTTTGGCAAACTCTTCAAAGTAACGACCACCATATCTTCTTCCTCCATTTTTTGACCAATAGCTTCCAGCTGGTCGCGAATATCCTTTATCTTTGTCAGATGCTCCTAAAGAGTGGTCTTCTTGTCCATCATTATCGAAAAGAGCATGTTCTTAAGAAAGAACACACAACTCTTATTTGACGTTTCATGGAGATCCTTCAGGTTCGTCCAGACCTCAGCAATTATTTTTCTTGACGACAGTTGTGCCAGCTGGTCGTCAGTGACTGAAAGGTTGATAAGCATGACAACTTCCCGGTTGCGTTCATCCCATTTGTCCTGGTCTTTTCCAACAATTGTAGGTCAAGATGATGTACCCAGAACAACCGAATCAAGACACCAATACTCGAAGATGGTCAGCATACGTTGCTTCCAGGTGTTATAATTCTTCCCATTGAACTTCGGGTTGCTTTCGGGCATGATATTTATCAAAGATGTCATCACGTACCCTGAGGTCAAACTGGTGAAGGCAAGAAACGAAAACAGAAACAACAAAAATTCAAAGCAGAAACCCTAGCATGGATTTTGAAGCACTTTGTATACAAAACCCAGAAGATCTAAAGAGTACCCAAAACATGTTGAAAACCCAAAAAAAATTCTAAATACCCAGAAAAATTCATCAACACCCACTTGCACAAATTTTGAGACACGAAAATCAAGGTGCCCAGAAAAAACTAAAGACAACCCAGTTCGGCTCTCGAAAAACCCACCAAGAATCTGCAATCAGAAAAAAAATTCAACTTGATTTAAGGGTCAAAACCCTAGCCGAAGTTGTAGAATGCCCTAGGTAGCCATGGAAGCTTCAAAAATTGCATAAAGCTTCTAGAAAACTCCACGAAATCATGGCAAAAAGGATCTGAGATGCATGTCACACTAGGGCAATGTGAAGCCGACCTTATGCAGCAACAAATTGTGGCCTTAAGAAGAAAGAATCACATATGAAAAAAACAAAAAACGCGTTTAGCCAGACCTTCAAAAATGCGGGTTTAAGAAGCTTCAAAACACAACCTAAACAGACCCAGACGTGGCTACTGGACACAAGAAAAAGCACGTCCAAGAAGATCTAAGACACACGCACCCAGGTATAGAAAAAACGTGACCGGATGAAGAAGAAATATGGCCAGACGAAGACCTCAAACCACGCCCAGGAACAAATATATCTTCAAACGCGGGCAGAGAGAAGAGATAAACGCATGCTAGAGAAGAACAAAGATGCGCCCTTCAGAAGGGTTTGAATGGCAGCCAAGAATGAAGAAAATATGTGCCAAAACAAGACGTTCTAAAAGACACAATTTTTACAAAAAAAAATCAAATGAAAATTCAATTTTCTTTGACCCACGAATTCAAAAAATGTAAACCCTTGATTTTTCAATCACAAAACCCATGAAAATCAATCTTCAAATGCTAAAAGAATTTCTTTTGAAATTTTTAGAAGAGTAATTTTTGAGCAACCTGCTCTAATACCATGTGAATGGTAAAATCATTCATTCAATTAATAGAAAAAGAGGTTATATAATAATGAAAAAATAGTGCAACAATCTCAAAAAATCTCCCCATTTGTCATTGATGGAAACAATAGCTCTAAACAACCATCAACAACAAAAGAAGACCTGCATCAAGCAACTCTCCCCCTTACTTGGATATTTCTTACATTTCAAACTTCTTTCTTTCTCCCCTTCTCATTTTTTTCAGGCTTCTTTTCTCTCCCTGTGTTTTTCAAACATCACTTTCTCCCCCTTTGTCATTAATGGCAAAGGGCAACACATGTAAACTTCACTTCAACAAATACCTACAAACTACTTTATTTCCCATTTACTTTCTCTCCATTGCTCTCTCTACATTTAGGGGCATAAGATATGCTCCCCTTGACTACATCAACCAAAGACACCACTACCTACTCCCCCTGAGAGGTAGCCTTTATTAGTCCAAGACAAAAAATAAATCTTGAATTGCTCACCTAGATAAATGCACCAACTCATGCATCTAGTTGGAAGGAGGGGCAATAACCCCTAGCTTCTATCTGAGTTACTCAAATGTGTCATTTTTAAGATCCTTTGTGAAAGTTTCTACTATTTGATCCTTTGCAGGCACATACTCCAACTTCACTTCACTCAACAACTTTCTCTCTTAGAAAGTGATACCAGATATAGATATGCTTTGTCCTTAAATGCATTAGCAATTTTTTTCAAATGTTTCTAGCACTTGAATTATCACAAAAGATAGGAATAGGTTCATAATTGATACTTTGATATCCTTTAATGTCTACTTCATACACAACACCTACGTGCAACAAGATACCGCTGCAATATATTATGCCTCTATAGTATATAGTGATATTGAATCCTGCTTCTCACTCAACCAAGAAACCAATCTACTTCCAAGAAAGAAAGCACATCCACTTGTACTTTTTATGTCATTTGTATAAGTATTCAAAGAGAAATCAATATCCCTAGGATACCATAGACCAAAGTCTGGAGTGCGTTTCAAATATCTAAATATCCCTTTTACTGATGTCACATGCGATTCTTTAGGATCTTCTCAAAATATTGCCACAATACATACTACCTGCATGATATCTAATCTAGTAGTAGTTAGATATAGCAATCCACCAATCATGGATTTGTACTTGCTATGATCTTTCTTAGGAGATTCATCATTTTTCTCAACTTACAACCAGGAACCATGGGAGTACATACTGGTTTAGAGTACTGCATTCCAAACTTCTTCAACATTTCCTTGACATACTTTGATTGTGAGATGAATATACCTTTTTTAGATTGATTGATTTCTAGCCCAAGGAAGAAATTCATCTCCCAAAACATTGACATTTCAAACTCATTTTACATATCCTTTGCAAAACTTTTTCATATTTCCTCATTTCCTCTAAAGATTATGTCATCAACATACACAACCAAAATCATGATTTGATCTCTCTCAACTTTGAAATAAAGATTATTGTCTGTAGTACCCTTTTTGAATCCTTTCTACAATAAGTACTTATCCAATCTTGCATACCAAGCTCTAGAAGGTTGTTTGAGTCCATATAAAGCTTTCTTCAACCTACAGACCATATCAGAATCTTTTGATAACTGAAAACATTTTGGTTGTTCAATGTACACCTCTTCTCCTAACTCACCATTTAAAAATGCAAACTTGACATCCATCTAATACAAATTGAAGTCTTTATGACCTACAAAAGCTAAGAACATCCTAATGGCTTCCATTCTTGCTATTGGAGCAAAAGTCCCTTCAAAATATATTCCTTCCACTTGTGAGTAGCCTTTACACACACAAGTCTAGCCTTGTTCCTGATGACTTCTCCATTCTCATTCAACTTGTTGTTGAAAACCCATTTAGTTCCTATCACATTCTTCTCTGTTGGTCTTGGGACCAGTTCCCATGTCCGATTCTTCTCAATTTGCCTCAACTCTTCTTCCATAGCTTTGATCCAACTCTCATCCTTACATGCTTCAGTTACCATTTTAGGTTCTACCTCAGAAAGTAAACAAAAGTTTACCTGATATTCTACCATAACAACTCCTCTTCTTGTCAGTACACCTTTGCTCCTATCTCCAATTATTTGATCCTTGGAATGATTCTTCTACACATACTTGGTTGTTTTAGTATTCTTTTTGGAGCTTCTTCCTCTTCAACTAGTATCTCATTTTCCTCTTTCTCTTGTTCTTTTTCTTCTTTGCACGGGGGTTCATCTGATTCATATCCTTCTATCAACACTGATCTCTAATCTGATTGTTCATCCACTTTCACACTTGCACTTTCAGCTATCTTCTTTAGCCTTTTGTTGTAGAATCTTTATGCCTTGCTCTTTGTAGAGTATCCAAGGAAGATTCCTTCATCTAATAGATTGCATCAAACTTTCCCAGATTTTCTTCATCTCTCTTGATATAGCATTTGCTTCCAAATACTCTGAAATATTTCACAATGGGAGGTTTTCCATACAATAGTTCAAAAGGGGCCTTTGAACTATTCACTTTTGCTTGTCTTCTATTAAGGATGTACACTACAATATGAATATAGCTTATTTCCAATAAACATCTAGTAGATTTGCTTCCTTCATAATGGTTCTTGGTGTTTTTTGAATTTACATGTTCTTTCTTTCCACAACTCCATTCTACTAAGGAGTCTTACACATGCTACTACTTCTGCCCAAAAATCATTACACCAGCTTTTGGCCTTCAACATACTCATCGCCATTTCAATTATGGTTTTGTTCTTCCTCTTTGCTACAACATTTTGTTGTGGTCTAGACCTTGTTGAGAAATGTTTCTTGATCCCATGATCTCTACAAAAACCTAGATATTTATCAGAACTAAATTCACCACCCCTATATAATTTAAGTAACTTAATGAATAGTCCACTTTGCTTTTCCACCATAGCTTTGAACTCCTTGAACTTATTGAAGACTTCAAACTTCTACTTGAGAAAGTATATAGAATTTTTCTTGCTAAAATCATAAATGAATTTAAAAATATATATACTTCCACCTAAAGATGGAGTTTGCATTGGTCCACATC
>VDFB02338745.1:33887-57991 GCA_007258455.2 Sequoia sempervirens | reverse complement strand
CACATGACAAACAACAAGACTCCACCAAAACACATAGAAAAAAATCATGTAGGGGAGAGGGCCCTATAGTCATGTAGGGTCCAATAGTCATGCAATCAATTGTGATTATAATACCCAATAGTTGTTTATATAATGTCCCATAGTTGTGATTTGACTACCAATAATTAAACCAAATGTATGCTTTTGATCTAAAAAGCAACCAATCATGTGATACCACATCAGCGCTCAACTACCTATGACATAATGCACGAGTATTGGTCTCACTATTTTTTGGGGCCTTTTTGGACACCTTGACAAAAAACATGCTGATGTAGCATCATATTTGATGATGTGGCCCTGAAACCTTAGTTATAAGCAAAGAACTTGCCAAGTAAGCTGCTGTAAAATATTGGGAGCTATTTGAAATTTTGACATAGGATAATTAGAAGCACAAAGTTAGGGTGCATGAATACTAGGCCCTCTCCCCTAATCTCATCACACATAAATCAAACACAAGGGTATAAACAAGTAGATCATCCCAAATGTCTACCACACCCTTATCCCAAGTCGGATACCTAGTATCTCAAACTTGAGTCACAACATATCATTCGTTGGCTTCTCAAAACACATCTTATAATGCACTTTCTTAATTTAAAAATAATACTTAGTCACTTGACACACATAGAGACCACTTAGCACTTATCAATGCATGAATTGGTTCATATTTGAAACAATTAGCAACACTTTACATATTGAATTTCCAAGAATGAATTTCACATAATTTTCAAACCTTAACACAACTTACAAAACAAACATTCAAACAATAATTACTTTCACTGTGAATCAAAACACAATATACCATTAAGGTTAAGCTCCTTGTTTTTACATGTTTCATCTCATAGTTCCATTATCATGTTCTAATGAGAGTAAATATCATCATATAAATCATTTAATATGATAAGTTCAAAATTCACAAGTAATTTAGATGAATACAACTTTTACCTTTACTTCAAACTTGTTTGAGCAGTGAAATTCTTCATTACTCAGTTAACTTACCTAAATCCATGCTCTTATCAAATTCTCTTCTACTCATTAAACCCAAAATAGATGCTCATGCTTGATTAGAGGAAGATTACTCAAAGCTATTCAAATGATCTTAATAGTTTGTGACTATGAGATCCTTTACTGCAAAAATTTTGAATTGTTAGTATCCGACATTAATATTAAAACTTTTATAGCACCAAATCTATTTGATTAACATGTTTTAGAAGAAACTATACTAAAATATTCTTGCTCATTTCTATCACTAGTTGTGAAATGCTCCATATCATCTATTTGAATATTAACACTACTTTTGTATGTGGCTAATCATCTATCAAATCAATCTCTATAGTAGGAGAAGAATATTTAATTGCTTTTATCCCCATCATTATTTGGAGTGTGCAACTATGATTGAATAAATTATATAGGAAAAGGTGAACAATACATTTAAATCAATAAGTGTCATGAAATCCAAATAAATTTATCTACAGATGATACTTTACTCCTATCATTATATGGAGCTAAATAAATTATAACCATTAAGAATTCAATGGGAGATCCCATCAAATTTTCAATGCATTCGAAACCAAATACCTAAAATGGACTAATAAAAAATGCAATTAAATAACTAAATTTAT
This sequence comes from Sequoia sempervirens, assembly GCA_007258455.2. Taxonomy (NCBI): domain Eukaryota; kingdom Viridiplantae; phylum Streptophyta; class Pinopsida; order Cupressales; family Cupressaceae; genus Sequoia; species Sequoia sempervirens. The sequence continues at coordinate 56,333 of VDFB02338745.1, read as the reverse complement.
CAAGATTATTGGTAAAATTAATAAATATCATCTCCTTATACTAAATTTAAGATCTTCATGTGGACATGTATTTCAAAACTTGCATCAATTTAACAAGAGATTTTTATTTATTTATTTAGTTATCTCTACAAGCATTATTAAATATAACATTCCTATTATGATTACTTTGCTATCTTTCTTTTGGGCATTCACACCTACTAATCATTATTTATAAATCAAAATAAAAGAACATTAAGAACCAAAATATGTCCTAGGACAATTTTTATAAAAAGACAATTTAATTCCAACTCAACTCTTATACAAAACAAAATATTATAATATCAATGAATGCTTTCCACAATATGATTGAATGAATTATGCCTTGACTAAAATACCATATTCTCAACTTAAAATTAAATCAATAAATAAGTAGTGTCAAATTTTAGTGATTAAATTATTAAATGGATTAACCCTTATTAATTAAACTCATAGTTAGATCATATAACAACATCAATCCAAATAATATAGTTTTTTTTTTTTTTTTTTTTTTGTTACTAATTCCATGTTCACTAAGCATGTCTCTATTAAAAGAGAGTATATTATTTAGCAATGAAGGAAATTTATACTTATTTACTATTTTAGTCATTCCTTCTTTTTTTCTATTTATCCAAGACTAAAAATTGAATAATGGTGATTGACATTCTATTCTTTAATAATAAATAAATAGATATGAATCCTTTCAAATTAGAAACTTACTATTGATTGATAAATATAAAATGGAAACTTCTATTTAAGTACTTTTTAAATTTTTATTACTAAATCTTCCATTATTATTTTACATGCAATCTATGCTTTTTGCTTTATTCTTTAATTAATGAAATACTTTTCAAATATAATTTTTTCTATAGAGTTTTTATTTAAATTGATTTATGTTTTTATTTTTTTCTAAGTTTTGATTTGATAAGGATTCAACTACTTGCTTAAGAAATCCATTTAAAAATTACTAATATAGAATACTTGGTAAATGTTCATTGCTTTGTATTTATCTATTTTTCTAATCATTTATTCATAATTTCCTCAATGATTTTGTAAATTAATCTTTTGAATAGAAATAGAATTCTAATTAAATAACAAGAGAAAAAAATAAAAAATAAAATAAAAAACAACTCTTAACAAAGTTTAAACTTAGCCACTGATTTATATAACTAAAACTAATTTTACAAACCAACTATGAATTCTTATAATTGTGAACTATTCCATTGTTTCCCTTTCATGGTTTTCAAGATTTATTGTTTATCTAGATTTAATGTTTTTGATGTTCTTGGATTTATTCAAACTATTTTTGAAATTTTTTAGGTTAAGATTAAGGACTTGAAAAATAAAAAATCAAAGGATTCTAGAAATTTACCAGTGTGGAGATGAAATGTTTCCATTTTCCTCTCCATTCATTTTATTCCACCGTTGTAGATTTCTTCTTTATTTATATTCCTCTATTCAAATATGTACTTTTAATTCAAATTGCAAATTTATTATCATATTGTACACAGGCAAAATTAGCATCATGCATAATCATATTCCATTCAACAAACAAATCAAGTTTATTTATCAATCTCCTAAAGTCATCAGCTTAAATCAAATAAATCAAACTTGATCCTATCATCACCCCTTTAATTAAATAAATCAAACATCTATTTAATTAAATCCAATTCATGTTTCTCCTTTTGTGATTTAAATAAATCAAATATTTAAGTCATAAAAGTCAAACTCACCTAATCATCATTAATCTAATCTAACAATGATTAAATGCTAATCCTAACCATTTGCATTCTCTAGATTATCCCACTTGCACAAATAAATACATTTATTGATTTATTAAAATCCAACATTTTCCATCAACATGGCATCTTTCAGGAATGTTCCATCAAGTTTGAATTCAAAACCAAGTGGGCATGTACATCCAAGAAAACAATTAATAAACTCTTACATGTCCCCCACTCAACATTTACTCTCAAATTTGAATTTGAAATCTCCCTCTCATGGGCACATTTCTCAAATCTTCCACATCCTCAAGCCTATCACAACTTGACAATTGGCCTCTCCCCATTGGCTTATCTTTAGTCCCACATCCTCCATGTTAAGCACTCTTAGCATTTGAAATATATAAATAGAGGCATCATTCTTTAGCAAATCCTCCACAATCCTCATGTAAAGTCACTCTCTTCAAGATAACTGATTTTTCCTACACCATCTTCATATCATATTCATATCAATTTCATCATCAAGCTCAAGCAAGGATTGGGAAAGGGCTATTTTCTACAATAGCACCAATCCACTATGAGATAAATTTGGATCATGTCTTTTATATGCTTTGTTTAGTTTTCATTGTTTCATTTTATTGCATGATTGACATGTTTCATTATTTCATACATATGTTAAAATGTTGGTTTGTTTTAAAATAACCATTTGAAGATTTTGACATCCACATATTTAGTGCTAGAAGGAGGGCCGCAATGCACCATATATATTTAGCATGAATAGATTTTGAAGCATTTATTGAAATTCCATATATATTTAGCATGAATAGATCTTGAAGCATTTGAAGATACCCTTTATTAGATTTGTGTTAACTAATATGCATCTTTTAAGAAATATGTTGTTTCTATTTGCCATGCTTTGTCCACGTTCTTTTTTTAATAAGTGTTTGCACACCATATCCATTGAATCTGCCATCTACTCTTACAAGTTGAGCAGTCCATATTGCTATCTCTGTTTGCTGTGATATTTATCTTTCCAATAGGGGGAACAAATAAGAAAGACGTGTTTATTCTATCTAGATTTAGATTCCTTTTTATGCCATTCATAAAATTTCATTATTTGGTAGAAATAGGTATTCTACCCACAGTTAGAAATTGGTCTTTGGGCTTGATAACTAAGTTTGATTTGAGATTCTTTCTGGAAAACTATTTTATTCTCTGGTAGATATTGTGTGACAAAATAAAAGAAGATAGTTCCATATGGAAGGATGTTTCTTATAAGCAAGTTTTACATAATCATCATGTTGTTGGCTTCTGTATTCATGATATTTTGCAAATTCCTTTTAATTGCATGATTTATTCTTTTAGAGTCTTGTATCTTGCGCATTGACATCGTATGATGGGTCAAGGATGAGAATAATTTTAGAATCTTGATGCTTCCTTAGTGGACTCAGGCCTTCAGGGTTCTTATTCATGTCGCTGGTTCATGTTTATAAGACAGGGATGAGTCTTAAAGATTACAAATGTTTGTAGAAGGTTTATATATGCACTATGATTGGAATTAGTATAATCTTGGAGATCCTGTTCCACAATTGTTCAAATTTATAAAAGCATGGTGCCATATGATGCGTAGTAGAAAGTTCTTGGTGTTCCTAGCCCACAAGTGTGAGTTTTGTAGAAGTTTAGTGCCATACAAAGTCTTTTGTCTTCTTGTTAATTGACACACAGGTGAGTGTAGAAGGAGCTTTCAAGAAGACTCTCTACGCTGTTAAACTGAAACAAAGCCATTCCCAAATACCAGTGCACTTTGAGTAGTAGGTGGCGGTTTTTCCCATGGAGATAGGTAGCATCTAGAAATAATGAAGGTAGGTAATGTGCCACTCTTTCCTCTGGATTGGCTTAGATTTTGGTAAGCTCGCTTATTTATCACGCCCGTGTCAACACCCCATTCGACTATGGAAGTCATTGCAGGCTCATTGTCATTAATGCTCTGCCACATATTTGGCCTTTAGTTTCTTTAAGCTATCGCATTTCTCTTTACCATACACTGGATCCTTTATTAGCTGAGAAGTGTTTGATTCTTTTTGTGCATGCTTGCAAGCGCGTAGACATTTGCTAAACCTTGTGTATTATTCCAAATTAGCGATCCTTAAGTCTCCTCCGCTACTATTAATAAATGGCCTATATAGCGCTAGAATATTACCTATTGGATACTTGAATATTTCCTAAGATTTGACAGTGAAATCTCATTTATGTTCATCATTTTCTAGTGTCAGGTTGACCTCCATGCACTGACTTGCAGCCTCTTCGTTGTTACATGATGGTAGATAAGATGGGAAACATAATGCTTCACCGACCAAAAGCATAAATTTAAAAATCTCTTTAATAACATTGAGCACGGTTTTGTTTTTTTCTTGTTTTGACTGCCAGTTGCATTTTACTTCGTTGTATGCTTGTGATGGAAAGTTGTGAGGGGCACAGCGAATAAATACATTTGCCAAGATTTAACACAACGAGTATCCTTTAGTTTCTGCTTGATATAATGAGGAGCTTTTTAGACCGCTTTTGTTGCCTTTTAAAACCAATCAACAATTTGTCATTAGTTGGAGCGACAATAAATTTCTTCACAGTTTGTGGCGTCAGAAAATGAACCCAATTTGCTTTCAAAGTCTTTGTTGGCAAAAATAAATCTTTCTGAAACTGTGAATAGATCTTTGTATTGTTGTGTTGATAATCTCATTTAATATCATCAAGGATATAAGATCCACTAGTTTTCTGGTGACAAGACCCTTTATGGCGATTAGACTAGTTTTTTACAAGAATGGAACATAACACATTTAAACAAGAAGACCATTCATTGCTGCTGTTGCAATAGGATGATTAACACATTGATCTTCACCATACATAGGTTACGTTTTGAGGGATTCGAGTAAATGTTTGCACCAGATTCTGTCACTTTTGCTAGTTGAGAATTAGTGGCTATATTTGTTGTATTCATTAGATAGACCCAAAGGTTATGACATCGGGTCTTTGACCACTAGCTAAAGTCCCATAAGATTCCAAATTGAAGCCACGAGTAACCTTTGTATCACATAAAGTGTGTATCAAGAGATATAGCATCAGAGTCAAAGTTGTTGTAGTCACATCAATGCTCATGTTTTGAACTAAATAATGTTGAAATGGAAGTAATAGCTTTTGAATGGAAAAACCATAAGGGGTAAATGAATGCTTCTATCTGTCAGATCTACTTTTCCACGTTATCATCAGTCCTATTTTTTCAATATGTTGTAAACCATTTTCATTGCTTCTTTTCTGTTTCTTTCTGCATGTCATGATGCTGAGAATAGAAAGGTGTGTATTTTCCAAGGAATTTGTAGGTACTTGAAAGCTTAAAGGACAGAGTATATGTTGTGCTATCCAGTCTGCCATCATTTCAAGATTAAATCTAAAAAACTACAGCTAACTTTTGGGAATAATCATAAATTTGCAAGGATTTGAAAGCTTTCTTTCATGAATGCATTAACTTGAAATTTTATTTTTTAATATTTATGGTTGCAAAATTTACACCTACCAATTGCATTAGCATGAGAGTTTTAAAGTCTTTTTCAACAAACTTTTGTACGTGGAGGGGAAGTCAAATACATGTTATTCAAGGGCCTTATTAAATGTTCTGTACTTTTAGCATGGTTTTACAAATTCTTTTAATGTCTTTACATTAATTAGATCTTACAAATATTATCATGCTAGAAAGAAAGAAAGATTATAAATTGAATTTTGTTGACTAAATAGGCTAAAATTAATTTTCTTTCTAGATTGTTTTTTTTTAAACAATTAATTTTGATATGTTCATCTTTTTATCTTATAGGGATGATGAAGCGAAGAAAGAAAATGAAAGGAGGAGAAATGAAGATGATGGCTTGAGAAGATTAAAGTGTTCTTTAACACTTTAGTGTTTATTTAAATGCTTTTACGAAATTGTTACCTTTTCATTTTTTAGGACACTAACTTTCATTTGGTTTAAAAGGAACACTTTGATTTTTCATTTGCAAAGGGTTAAAATTGAAACTTAGACACCTACTAAATTTCAATTTGGGCTAAAATTGAACAAATCAACTTCACATTTCCTTTGGTGTTTAAAACAAATCAAATCATTGCTTTGAAGGATAAAATGAATGTGTGCATTTATTGTTTTGTAATTATTTACACAAAGTAATATCATCAAAAGACATATGCGCTTCTCTCATGCCTCACGACGATCTTGAGAATCAAAAGGATTTTGGTGACATTAAGTTGCATAAATAATTTCCCATACACACTTCAATTTGAGTTTAAAATTGAACATCTTGTGTGAGTGTGAGTAGAGCATCATTGCGTATATTCTCTTTCTTTGAGTCGTCAAAGATTGATTCAGTTATGGATTTTGTCTTTTCTTGCTTTTGTTTATCTTAGAGGACCTACCTTGGGGGAAAATTACTCACCCAAGGGAACGACTCAACCGGTAACACTCTAAAGCCAAGAGTATTTTCAGCTGGGATATAAATGTGGGTATTGGAACAAACACCAGTATCATGCAGTTGATTCTGACAAGATGGATCCGAAAGGGGACTCTTCCCATATGGGTCAATCTCCATGAACGGAAAGTCCTTACTAGAACCCATGTGCTAGAATTTTCCAAAATCCTTAATCTATTTGTTGGTGCAAGAACGGTCATTCTGAAGCTGCCCCACACTTTTACGGTCTTTAGTAGAAATGGAAAACATGCCATGGGAGTTTCATGGGTGTTGATGCTTGGCTGCCCCGTATAAGTGAGTGTCATGGAGGGGAGCCAGTGGGGTCAAGCGTCTAACCATTCACTAAAGATAAGCGTAGCTAGACTTGTCCAAGTGGGGATTCAACAAATATTGTCTTACATATCCACAGGGTTTGTACTTGTTCTTGGTTTGAAAACGCAGTGCTTTATTCGAAAACATTTGCAAACAAACATTCAACATGTGCATCAAATCTCAAACCATTTAGGAGAAGGAAATATTCTTGAACAAATTTACATGTTATTGCTTGCCCTTGGGATTCATGTCCTTAGAGGCATCTAAACATTTGGATTTCATCTCAATTTGCTTCTACTAAAGTAAACTTTAAGTAACCTTTGCCTTGATTTCCTTGACTTCCGCATAATGCACTTTGTGGGATGAAACGGAATTAGGACATTGGAAATTCAGTTGAAAACCTAATCAAAAGTGTGTTTGTGGTAAGAAGAATCCATTAAGCAAAGATTAAATCAATTGAACCCCACATATGTGCTTGGCGTCTTTTGGTCATATGATTTTCATACAAACACTGGTCTTTTGATTTTGAATTACTCTTAGAAAAAGGGATGTTCTTCACTATCGTGGTCTAGTAAGCAATCCCTCCTAGGTTCATTTAGGATCACATCGAACAATTCATCCAAATCCCAAACACTTATCAAAATTCATCCATCCAAACAACTTTAGAGCTTTGAAAACATCATTCTAGACTTGGGTACATCTTTAAATAAAATCAAAATCATTTGTTTAGTTAGGTGTGTGGGAATGCATCCTTTCTCATACATTTAATTAAATCAGCAATCCTTTGAACAAGTTCATCCTAAGATAACATCTAACATCTTAGGGTTTATAAGTTCATTATCCAAATCAAACCAATCAAAATCAAACCCTAAGTTTAGCATTGATCCAAAGTTCCTAAATGTTCATCACTCATTTACACCTTTCGTCCTTCATCTTGTCATTAGTCCTAAGAACCTTAGAGGTCACTTTTGCAACAAGGTCAAAACACAAGAAGGACATGGAATATAGACTTGATCCATACATCATGAGTAATCCAAATCAATTTAACTTTCAAAGCCTTACACCACCAATTGATTATCAACACTCACACTTATATAATCCATACATAGGATCATTACCTTCTACAAATGTCAATAGCACAACAACTGTGAGTATTCCCAAATCAAAGATTGGAACACATTTCCCAATGGTAAATCTAAATCCAAACCTACAAGTTTGTCAACCGAACAATCAAAGCATGAGCCTTCAAACGAACAACGTCATCCCACTAAATCCCTACAAGCAAAATGAGAATGTACCAAGCACAAGTTTTCAAAACATGAATCCAGAAAACTTTGGGATGGATACATTTGCAAATCATAAGAATATTCCAAACATGAACAATGGTCAATTTCAACCTATCATGCCAAATTTGAGTGTCATCCCAAATTAAAACATTGTCCAAAATCAAACATAAGTGCACACTCCAAATCTGCTTGAACAAAAACCAAATCAACTATATCAAGGAAGTCAAATTCAAAATCAAGATCAAATTTGGCGAGATCAAATTGCTACACTTACCAAAATAGTTGAGTCATTGTGCCAAGAAACATGTTCACCACCATTACCCATATCAACATCATTCATTGGTTTAGGGCTTCCCCCTTTACCTAGCACCAATCACTCCATCCAAATCAATCCCCCCAACACCAATCAAGCCATCACATCAAAACCTTTGAATATACCATTAACATTGCACCAACAGATGGTATCTAATCAATTAACAACATCAATCCTGAAAAATCAAAACATCGTCTCCCAAGGACCCATTACCTTGGTCATTCCAACCATTCCTATCACCTCGATCACTCCATCCATCCCTATCACACCCATCATATCTCAAACCCTCACTACCATGATTGCTCCATGTGTATCTCAACCACTTGTCACCGCATCCAACACAATTCCAAATACACCACCACTACCACCAAAACCAAGTGCAATAAGTCAATATTGTAACATCGCATTGAAAGCACATCAAGCCTACCAACAAGCACTTCAACAATATCAGGTGGTTCCACACACTGCTCAAGCTACCCAAGCCACTCAAGCTACCCAAGCTACCCAAGCCTCTCAAGCTACTCAACAAACACAAGCACAAACACAAAAAATGAGAACTATTGAGAGAAATGGTCAAGATCTATCCATCCAAGAGCACATGAAGATGTTTCTATCTCATCCAAAGATCAAATCAACATATGTCAAAATCCACCAACCAACAATGATCCAATTCAAGAAATGTCAACATCATTTGACCGTATGGTTGAAAACATTGGAAATCCCTTCACCACATTTGCCAAAAACAAAGATCAAGATCTCTCCATTGATGAGCACCTTGAAGATGTTTCCACCCCATCTAGTGATCAACTCACCATACATCAAGAGCCACTTTTTAGTGATCTCTTTCAAGGAGTGTTAGGATTATTTGATCCTATTGACATAATGCACAATCCATCAGCTGATGATCATATTGAAAATGTCTCTACATCACCTTATGAGTTAGAGGACATATCTCAAGAATTCATTCCAAAGCATGATCAAAATATCTCACCAAGGTCTAGCAATGGTCCCTTCCAAGACATGTTGACCCACTTTGTCCTCATGGTTACAAATACTGAAAGAATCCTCAACTTGACACTTGATCCAAATTTACTCAAATATCAAGAGGATGTTGAACCACTTACCATGCCTAATGATGACATCCAAGAACCCTTTGTAATCAATCCATCATTTGAAATTGACCATGTCAAGAACTTGATCCAAAGCATGTCAAAAGTAACTCTGAAATCATTCAAGATCAAGAATTTGTATCTTCAAGATACTACAACAATCTAATGGACACTTTCCCATCTATGCAATATGATCATAATAGGATCCCTTTATTTCAGACATAGTTATAGAAAAAGAGAAAATTATTAATTCCTATAGTCAAACTGAGTTATCAACATCAAGATCCGATATATCCCAAATTTAGACTAAGGACATTAGGTATGAGGATATCCAACATTATCCACTCAAGGAAGCTAGTCAGAAAAAACAAGATACTTCAGAGTCAATAGAGCATCCAATTGAAATAACATCATCTACAGTGGTCATTTTTCAGAGCATGTTTACTGAATAAGACATTTCAAAACAAGCAGAATCAAGGAACGTAGGTACTACTTCCACCATACTGGGGGAAACTATGTCTTAAGCAAACATCAACATAGGGAGCATGAAGAATCCTTATGATGAAACCAATCTCAATACTACAACCAGCCACGTCATGAATCCTCAGCCACCCATCACCTCATCCATGAATTGCAACCAACGTCAAAAGAAAGAACTGAATCAAAGTAAGAAGAATGTTATCAAAGAAAAAGAAGTTGGGAAGCATAATGGAAAAATCAAATACACATGGATACCAAAGAATATGAAGAAAGATTATCCCTATCAAACTCCATCAGTCAAAGAAACTATGGGGCCAAATAAAAAAGGGAAATGTATCCATCGAAGATGTTCACAAAAGAAAAAGCAGGCTTTTCAAGCAACGTACAAAGTGTATCAAGCAGTTGGTCCTAATTCCACACACAGTTTGGTATCCACACATCATTGCTCATCTTCCCAAGTTTGGAGAGTCAAATATTCCAAGTTGTCAACCAATCCATCTCCTATCCCTAAACACACTCTGTCCACGCCTCTATGCATGATATCTAATTCTCAAATTGACCATGTATTGGCAATGACCCTTCATAATAAGGATTCTAAAGGCACTCTACTGCGATGTGCGCACAAAGATAAAGCTAACTCTGGTATCGGAAAAGCAGATCAAGAATCCCAAAAGCTACATTCAAGTCCACATATCTTAGCAAAGCAACTTTTTCAGGTAGGATACCGATGGCACATTATGAAAGAAGCACCTACATCGACACCACTAGGTGGGTTAACATAAATCTTTTAGGAAAAATCAAAAAAATCAAAAAAGCAAAAAAAATCCAAAAAAAAACAAAAAAAGGATTGAAAACAGTAAAGAAAAAAATCATCCTCTAGTAAAAACTGCATGGGTAGTGCTTTGGGAAAGACCATGATGAAAACCTGGCAAACAGGCATCATGTGTGGAAGTGAACATCTACATGCGCCACTTCAGGTGAAAGCATCGCATCCCATCCATAATAAAGCCAGCATTCCATCCATCTCAGCCATAATAAATCCAGTCACCATGAACCATTGATCCAATCCATTTTTCATCCATATGCATCCAGTCCAAGTTATCTTGATCTTGACAAAGTTTGGGGCACACTTTACACTCGCTTATGGTAAACATCTTGACATGGGTCATTTTCATTGATCCTATCCTATGCAACATTATCTGAGCCATGCAGCATTATCCAAATGAGCATTTGTTATCTGAACACCTTATCTTATTTCAAGATAATCCATATCCATCCATCCATACACCTATCTAGGCATCTATCCATGACATTCCATACATTGCTAGACACTGGGGGTAGGAATTTACATCTTGCTTCAGGAATAAATCTTGATAAGTATCCTCTAACTTATGTGGTGATCCAAACATTAGAAAATGTGAAATCAAATTGGTCCACCACTTGTGAGAAAAAATCCAAGCATTATCCCATGGCATATTTTGACGAGAAAACATTCCTTATCAGTCTTCATCTTTCATCTTTCATCAATCCAAATAATCACTATTAGTTGCACCTAGCTTGCATTTCAAACATCACATCAAATCATCCAAACATCTTTTGTTCCAAACCAAGTGTCAACAATCCTGATCAATCGAATCCAATCAATCCATAATCTTGGGATATCATTCCCAATCATTGTGTTGCTTAACACTATCCTTGCATTGTTGTGCATCCTCAACAATGTTATCATCATCAATCGTCATCAATCCTAATCAATCAAATCCTTGCATTGTTGTGCATCCTCAACAATGTTATCATCATCAATCCTATCTTTGCATTGTTGTGTATCGTCAACAATGTTATCATCATCATCAATCCATCGATTTGATCAATCCATCTTAGCTTGGTCTTCAACAAAATCCTAAATAGAAAACTGATATCATCACACATGTCCATATCCAAAATGTCAAAATCATGTGAAAATACAAAAACATCCAAATCATATCAAAATCCAAAAACAAGTCGAAAACAAAAAAGTCAAAACATTGGAATCTGAACTACATCATCTTTGAGCTTAAACGTAGGAAAGGCTAATCTTTGAGCAGCCCTCGAAACATCAAAATCATAAAAACATTTGTAAAACATCAAAATCACAAAAACATTCGAAAAACATCAAAATCCAAAAATATTGGAAAATGAAAAAATAAAAAAACATTGCAAAATCCAAAAACACCAAAAATAGCCTCAAAACATCGCAAAACACAAAAACATCCAAATATTTGAAAAAAAAACCATTCATCTCATCTTGCTTGCACTCACAATAATCAATCATCCATAATAAACTGATCATCACCTCCATCCTTTGGTAATGCAAGCAGAAACAACCACAACAATCAGCAAAAGCAACCTTTAATCGTGAAATCAAAATTGAAACAACAAATCTTTAAAACAAAATCAAACTCTTGATCATCTTCAAACATATCAATTAACCTTGTATCAACATCCTATCAATCAACTTATCAACCCATCATCATCCTATACAATGCATGTCCTAGGATATATCGTTCCAACAATGGGCATCATTTTTGATATCACTTTGGATCTTATCCTATCAAAACAAATCCCTTTGGCTAGAGATATGAAGAACATTGACATGTTTGTGTACTTGATCTTTTCTTTTGACTTATATTATTGCACTCATTCCAAGGACCTCTCAATGATATCCAAACAAAGGATTTAGAGAGATAGGAATGGAGCAATCATCATTATCCTTTCATCTGTTGTGCTTGTTGGATGTTCTTGTAAAATAACTTGGAGAATACTTTCTTTGTTAGATATGTATCAAGGATGTTTTAGATAGTTTGTTGACTATTGCATTGATTGGTTATACCTTTCCATGTTTTGGTCTGAGGTGTTTGAAACTTCTAAAGTGCATCCTAGCAAGGTTTCTGTATGTCAGGTGTGAACAAGAATGCTCCTATCTATTTGTTGAGTCAAATTCCATCACACTAAGTACAACGCCATCCTGGTCCTTTATACCTTGATGCATCATGCTTACGTGTGTTATCAAATATAAGGTAAGTAACCCTTTTAAAATCTCAATCCTTGATAAGCAAGTCATCCAATTTTCATCATCCATTTATCATCATCCTCTATCATCATCGTCATCTCTAATAAAGTCTCATCAGATCATGGACTTGTCGGATCCTCTTGTCATTACCTGATTTCTTCTTTCTCCATGCAAACATGCATCCATCCTGCATCCATCTTGCATCCACAAAATTGTCAGCATACCACATATCATTCATATCATACATAATAGGAAACATCGATAATTTCATATGCATTGCATTTGCATCATCATCATAATATAGATCTATTAATCTAAGCATCTCATAAATCAAAACATTTGTATAATCAGAACACATCATCATCATAATATAGTTCTGTTAGTCTAAGCATATGCATAGAGCATCCATTGCATAATCATAGCATATCGCATCATCCATAACCATCCATTTTGAACGTCTTTATCGTGAGATCGACCTTCAAATTGAATCTTTTCGCTCGATCTCTCAAGGGGGCAATGTACCACTGTACTTCTTTCCACTAAGGCATTCAAAAATTTAGAAAAAAATTCAATTTTGATCGTGGTAAGATTATTTTTTGAACCAACGCAACAAGTACATTGCTTCAAAGAGGGGCAAAATGTAGACACGCAAAATTAGCATCATGCATAATCATATTCCATTCAACAAATAAATAAAATTTATTTATCAATCTCCTAAAGTCATCAGCTTAAATCAAATAAATCAAACTTGATCCTATCATCATCCCTTTAATTAAATAAATCAAACATCTATTTAGTTAAATCCAATTCATGTTTCTCCTTTTTCTGATTTAAATAAATCAAATATTTAAGTCATAAAATTCAAACTCGCCTAATTATCATTAATCTAATCTAACAATGATTAAATGTTAATCCTAACCACTTGCATTCTCTAGATTATCCCACTTGCACAAATAAATCCATTTATTGATTTATTAAAATCCAACATTTTCCATCAACATAGCATCTTTGAGGAATGTTCCATCAAGTTTGAATTCAAAACCAAGTGGGCATGTACATCCAACAAAGCAATTAATAAACTCTTACATGTCCCCCACTCAGCATTTACTCTCAAATTTAAATTTGAAATCTCCCTCTCATGGGCACATTTCCCAAATCTTGCACATCCTCAAGCCTATCACAACTTGACAAGTGGCCTCTCCCCATTGGCTTATCTTTAGTCCCACATTCCTCCATGTTAAGCACTCTTAGCATTTGAAAATCTATAAATAGAGGCATCATTCTTTAGCAAATCCTCCACAATCCTCATGTAAAGTCTCTCTTTAAGAGAATTGATTTTGCCTACACCATCTTCATATCATATTCATATCAATTTCATCATCAAGCTCAAGCAAGGATTGGGAAAGGGCTATTTTCTACAATAGCACCAATCCACTATGAGATAAAGTTGGATCATCTCTTTTATATGCTTTGTTTAGTTTCCATTGTTTCATTTTATTGCATGATTGACATGTTTCATTATTTCATAGGGATGTTGAAATGTTGGTTTGTTTTAAACTAACCATTTGCAGATTTTGGCATCCACACATATAAACTTTAGAGGGAAAAGGAGATTGAATGCAAGCATTTAGGGAACTGACTGCAAAGATGAGGATCTAATTTAAAGCCATGCATTTGGGGAAATTAACATAATGTCTCCATATTCAACAATAGAAAAAAAAAATTAATTAATTAACATTAACATACAATTCACTTTATATTCTAAATAACCCTTATTCTGCGAGGCAAAAGAACACATGGGAACTGTTACAAAACTAATTCATAAGCCTTCAACTGTACATCACCAACTTATTAAACTAAATCAACATTATATACTTCTAAATATAACAAAGATATATTCAATCAGCTGAATTAAAGATTTGGACAAGTAAATGAAAACCGTTACAAATAATTACGGTATTCACATTTTGTATTGCAAACAATTATTTCACCGACCCAATTATTTCACCGACCCAATTATGCAAAGGTTAACAGCTGATCATGAACATTTAATTATCTATATACACAATATAATATCATCATATGGCCAAATATAAAACCATGAAAAAAAGACATTTAGATTACCTAAGAAGGTTGCTTGATCTGTTCATCTTTTGCTTACCGGTTAGGATTCACTTATTTTGTGTGACATCAAAGTTGCAGCATCTTCACCTTATCATCTTTTCAACCTTTTTACCCAAATCTCCTTAGTGTTGGACCCTAATGCTTTGATACCTATGTAACTATAGCCATTAAATGAGACAGTCCATAAAATAAAGTACAAAAGGGTAAAAGGGATATAACCAAGATAAAAGAGAGCAACATGAATTTACGTGGAAAACCTCAACTGGGGAAAAACCACCCTAGAAAGATCTACTGCTTCATTTTATTGATAATCAATAAAAATACATTGCCCTCCACCTTTTTGCATGATACAAACATATATATAATTTTTTCAAAAGTAGCAACTGTTATAAAATGCAATGGTTGAGAAAACTGACTAAGAAAACTACCACTTAACATAAAATATTTCATTAGTACTAATAATATAGATCCATTTCACTTCACGCTTCTTTTCAAGTACTTTGTTAAATCTGCCACACTTTAATTAAAACCTTAGTACATTTGTAAAATATAACACTATTAAGTAATGTAGGAAGATAATAAAATGGTATTTTTTTATGCTAATAAATTAATGATTCCTTTTATCAAATATATATATATATATATAGCATGGCCTAATTTTATTTTTTTTAATAATATTAGATTGCCTAAATTATTAATTTACTTTTTGTAAAACTTAATTTGATTAGTCACTTTAGTCAAGTTTCTCAATAATATAGTTTTAATCCACTTCCGAGAGGGGTACTACACAATAAGAAGACAATAAATTTACAATAATAAATTAATCTAAATTTCTTTTCAAAGAATTTAAGAATCATAATCACAGTATTACTAAAATTGACTTTTATCCTAATAAACATGAGAAAGCACTTGTGTAATGCAGTGATTAGATTCTTACTATGTTCCTCCAACTTATGTATTAAAATGACTCTCATTGCGGCTAAACAGTCTTGCTAAGCCAAAATTTGATATCTTTGGCTCCATTTTTTTATCAAGTAAAATATTGCTTGCTTTAATGTCCTGATCAATGATGGGCAGCTGAGAATCTTCATGCAAGTATAGAAGCCCACGGACTACTCCAAGTATGATCTTCAAATGTCTGTCCCAATCGCATTCTTTGCTCATCTACAGATCTATAGCCATGCATACAAATAACAAGCCTTTAATCATTTTATGACTTCCACTCGATTAGAGCCTGGAGAAAAATGTGTATTGTATGGCTTTCAATTCAGATGAAGATGGACTTAACTCATGGAATAGTATCTTGTCAAGGCTCTTGTTAGGCAAGAACTTGTAATCAAGCAACCATTTTGAACCCTCTGCGCAACATCAATCAGATTCACAAGATTACAGTGTCAAATTTTGCCACCAGCTTCAGCTCGTTTAAAAACTTTATTTTTCCCTGTAAAGATTGTCTGGAAAGTTTCTCTACTGCTATATGTTTTCCATCTAGCATTGTGCCTTGACATAAGATAAAAAAACATAAATGTAAAAAAATTATATCAAAAGCTATAAATTGAGTAAAATACTACTTCAAACTTGTTCTACTGGAGCCCATCCAGCAGACTGTAGGAGGTGGGCAGAGGCAAAGAAAGATAAAAAATGATTAATTGCATTACCTGAATGAAAACGGTTACAATTGCCTCTATTTATAGAGGTCTTTGGAATCCTCCAGAATGTGAAAACAGTGATGAAGGTCGGTGAGAACTCTCTAGAATGGTCAGTGGTAGAGTCAGCTAGAATGTCAGTTAGAAACTTTTGTTTTAATTGTTGGAGTAGGGGTAGTTGGGATTATAATCTCCAACACTCCCCCCTAATCACTGTATACACTTAAAAATGGTCATATCACATTGTCTGGTAATTAATTAAATATTTTTAATATTTAATTAAAATCTTTTGATTCTATCTACATATAAATAAATTTAAATAATTTATTTATATTGTTCATGATTTCATTTCGATTAGATATTTAATCACCTTTTCATATTCATTTCTTAATTAATTAAATAAATGTTACAATTTATTTATATTAATTATCATATAATCTTAGTTTGAATATTTTATTCAAATAAAGATTAAAATATTATAATTCTTCTAAATATCATTTATAATTAAATATTCCAAAATATTTGATTATTTCTTCTAATCTAATATTCATTTTTAAATCATTTCAAAATTCCTCCAATTCAATAATCTATTCATAATTAAATATTTCCAAAAATATTTAATTAAATTCTTCTAAATATTTCAAAAATCTTCTAAAGTCATATCACAATTAAATATTTCCAAAATATTTAATTAATTCTTCTATAATTTTCAAAAATCAAAAATCAAATATCAAAAAGCAATAAATTAAATTAAATAAATTTTATTTATTTAATTTGGGATTTATCTTCAACTCCCGGGAAACAAACTGCCAAAACAGAAAATTAAATTTCTCTGTTCCTGTGCAGGCTTGTTCCCGTGGGTTGAAGACAAGCTTCCATTCTTCTCTCCAACCTCTCAACCTCCCCCATTTTCTTCTCAACCTCTCAATCTCTCACCATTCAAATTTACCAGACAAATTCATAGCCATAGATTCTTGCCAGCAAGGATGGAGCCTGCAAAAATCTATAAATACAGCTGCCGGGAGCTCCAAAAGAGATAGAATTTAGAAGCAAGTAAATTATAGGCAAAATTGCATAGCATTAGCATTCATAGAGCATTCTCATAGCATAGAATCATAGCAATAGCAGTAGAATCATGATACATCATAATCATAGCCCCTGTGCATAATCACAGCCCCTGTCCATATCCATATCAATAATTTCACTTTCATCATCATATAGAATAGTTTTCCTTTGCATACTCATTCTGCAGTAGCCATTTGGAGAAGGTTACACAATCTGAGAGCCAAAAGCTTCAAAAGAATCATTGTGGATAGAGGAAAATGGGACGGTTCTGAAGATTTTTGTTTGTTAATTTGTTTTCAATTTCTTTAGATTAATGTTCCATTTAGTGTTTTATGTTTTCAATTAGATTAACAATTAAGCATATACACAATCACAACTACCACAAATTCTCATTACATTTTGTCTCTTTCACTGATGTTGTGGCATCTAAAATCTTCTACATCTAGTGATTGAACCTAGGAAATCCATTCTGCAATTGGGATGCTCTAACCATGAGCTCTATCCCTCTTGGTTACTAGTCCATCGTAGGTTTAGGTGCTCAACACTTGTATTTTCTCAGCACCTCCCATAGAGTCACACTGTGGGTGCTCGAGGATCCTAGTTTTAATGCGCTCCATTTGCCTTATACATTGCTTTCATATAGAATGCTGTGACATTCAACAATATTTCTTCCTTAATCCATTAAGGGCTTCACTTATCTTTTCATAACAGACATCTGCTATCCTCCTTGATGTTCTCACCTCACTTGCCAACTCTTCATTCTTAAATCGTTCTACAAACTTTAGAAATGCTCTTCATAATTTTGACTCTCAACCTAGACACATACTTATCCAATCTCCTCAAACTTCCTACTACCTCAAGATCTACATGACAACCTTCAAAACTGACAATAGAAACAACTCAAACATACTACAACTCTATCAATTTACAGCTTTGACAATCTTCCATATAGATCTTCAATCTTCAATAGGTACTCACTTTGAACTCTTTCTCTAACCCCCTTTCCTTTTGACAATGGTAATGAACAATCTATACCAAAAAAAATGACTTACCACAGGTTTTTTTTGGCTGCGAGCCTCGTGCAAATCTTCCCTCAACTATTGCGGCAGTTTTTCAAATTTCTGACAATGTCTTCAGACTTGTGTTATTTCTAGCTCTTTGACTTTTTTGCAAGCTCCTTACTCAGATTGATGCCTCCATGCTCTGATTTCCTAAAATCAGCAACTTCATTCACCAAGCACAGATAGGGCTGTAGCCTTCGCTTTCTCCTTTGGCAGTGATAGTTTTCACATTTGCTTTGGTGGCTAGGCACAATCTCCTTACAGTTGCGTTTCAACCATTAATAAACTGTGTCTTTGAGCTACGATCCACCTTATGGCAGTGATTCTCCTTTCTTCGATCCCTCCTTTCCTGATGACTGAATGCTTCACACTATTCCCTAGCTTTAGATAGCTTCACAAACAATTGATTCTTTGGAAATCTCCACACTGCAAACCCTAGCAATGACCTTTGGCAGCAAATTTCAGTGATCCTGACCTTACGGCTCTGATACCACTTGTAGGAGGTGGGCAGAGGCAAAGAAAGATATAAAACGATTAATTGCATTGCCTGAATGAAAATGGTTACAATTGCCTCTATTTATAGAGGTCTTTGGAATCCTCCAGAATGTGAAAACAGTAATGAAGGTCGGTGAGAACTCTCCAGAATGGTCGGTGGCAGAGTCAGCCAAAATGTTGGTTAGAAACTTATGTTTTAAATACTGGAGCAGGGGTAGTTGGGATTATAATCTCCAACATAGACTAGATAATCTTTAGTGAATTTTAATAGATAAAGCATCTGAGGAAATATTTGAACAATTATATTTAAAACAAGTAGAGTGCAGATACTTGTTTTCTAATTATATGTCAAAATCTCATACTGTGATCAAAATTGAATCAAAATACTAGAACAGGCGTGAATGGATTAATAACCTTATTCAATCTTATACTATATAATGTTGTCGTCCAAAACAGGAGAATATAATCGGTTAGGGGTAGGTTACCTTATATACAGTGCCAAATCCTCCCTGTCCAAGCTTGTTATCTTCATGGAAATTTCTAGTTGCAGCCATGATATTTTCCAAATTAAATATTATTGCTTGCTCCTGGCCGATCGCTGAGTCTGCCTTTAGCTAGATTCTCTGGATAAGTAATACCATGGTTAAAAAATCACAATTTTTATCGAATTTTAATAAAAAAGGCTTTTGTTAAATTATAATTTAACAATACAAGAAATTGAAATTAAAATTATTATAACTTTCATAAATACTCTTGAAGGATGTAAAGATAAAATCTAATATAATAGGTAGTTCATGAGACCTGTTATCATTGTCTGAAAAACTTCTGAGATTCTGTTTTAGTTCCCTTAGTAGCAAGGAGTTTGTTGATAAACATATACAAAGACTAATTAAAAAAAATCCACTACAAAAGCACCTCGGCTTAATAGGGTTGGCTTAGATAATATAGCAGCAAACAGGCATAATGGTAACATCGCCAACAAACCACCGAGAATACCAATAACTATACCCATAAGAGTAGTTTTCTTTGAAGATTTTTCTGCACAGGAGATAAAACTGAGTGATCACTCATTTAAAATGCCATGTATTTGTAACCTCACAAAGCAAAATGAACCCTATTCCAAGCAACAAGTAAAATGAACTAGTAACTACACTTATGGCAACCAACATATTTACGAGATCCATAGGCATGACCTATAATTGATTTGGATCTGAATGTTATAGTTCATGTGGACGGATCTAAATATTGGCATTACATTCCTCTTAAATGGAATTCATCAGCATACCAGGATGATTAAAATTAGTTTAAAAGGAAATTGATATGCACATTACTTGTGTTGGAGATGATGATGGTGGCTGTTGAATCGACGGTAGCAGGGGAGGAGGTGGTGGTGGAGGCACACGAATAAAGAAGGCACACCTTTCGTACTGAGCAACGCAACTTCCGGAGCCGGCCACTGCTTTCTGAAGAGTTCCATTCTGCATAACATCTAACAGAAAACTAATTGCATTTGTTAAGCATGTTTTGCAGTCCTCAATAGACGTTAAATTGCTCCAACACTGAACTAGATTGATATCATATAGGATGTAGAGGTAGTCGTTGATCCAGAAGAATAGCGAAGAGGGGATCGAGTGGCTTTAATTGACAGATTTGTGAAGAGCTGCTTAACTACCGTACTAATCACATCAGGCTTAACTGCGATCTTCCCTGAAATGTAACCAACATTTGTCACGGTATCTAGTTTTCTGAAGAAGGAAAAATTCTCGTAGTGTATGAAGCACTTGTCCAGCCAAGCTTTATCGCCGAGGACATTTCCAAGGTCCTAGCAAATGCTAGTAATTGCATCTTGTGAACAGGATAAGCACTCCTCCGTTGTTGAGTCTCTCCAACATTGAAGGAGCCCGTAAACTCTGTGTGGACTTTGGCCGGAGATAGACGTATTGAAACCTCTTTACAGATGAGCAGCAGAAGCATCCATTTCTTCTCTATAAGAGCGAGCCACTCTTTTTACTTTATCATGATACTCGGCTCATTCAAGGGTTTGCTCTCCCAATACATTGAACAGATCGATGGGGTTTAGGGAGAACACCCTTGAATGAGTTGGGCATCAAGGTAAAAAGTGTAACTTGACTAATTGCCAAATTTAGAATGCAACAATTAAATGATTTCACAAATTAATTTCCAAAACTTATATGCACATAATTTTAATATAATATTTAATGTTTGATTCAATAGTTTGAAATTAATTGCATATAATAAATTAATCAACAATTTCATTCAATTATGTGAATAAATTATCAATTCAATAAACAAAAAATGATTTAAAACAACTTTACTCCTCAAATAATCATTAATACTTATCTTTGAAATGTGCAAAAGAAATCCCAACTATTGTTGGAATGGTTCCTAGTTCAGCCTCTTCTGTCTGTGAGTAGTTTATGAGGAAAGCATACTTTGATACTCTACATCAGTATTGGTTCCACTAGAACAATGCTCAACACTCGTGCCACAAAACCATGCACTGGCCAGGATCGTCCTGAGTGCACACACTTGTACCCTAGGTTGGACACCCACTATAGGAGTGCCCCTTCTCCGTCCTACTCACAGCTTGCAAATTTGAAACCTTTTTCTAGCAATGTGCTATACTTCATTTTCTTCTTTCCTCTATTTCTTTCCAAGTCTCACATGAATGCATATATAAGCATTAAGGGGTGGTTTTCTAAACCATCACACCCTTTCACAAGAGTTCCATTTTTAAAATAGATTCTCCCTTTCATAAAAGACTTTTCTTAAATATTCTTCATTACTCTTTATTTAAACAAAAGAAGCATATTATCCTTTATTTTCCATCCCCTTTTTTAATCATAAAGGGTTGGGAAGGTGCATGGAGATGGGTAGAAAATTTGTGGCCACTTTCAAAAAAATGTTTTGAAAAGTCATAATGCAAACGTGCTATAATGCGTGCGCATTATAACACACGTGCGTTATGGCTTTGTGTGTGGCCACAAAGAGCCCATAACACGAGCGCGTTATAACGTGCTTGCATTATTACATATATTAAAAAAAAAAGGTGAAACTCATTCATTCTTGCTAAAACGGTCATGTCTATACATCTTCAAAACGCACTCGCGTTATGAAAAAGTTAGTTTTTTTATAGATTTATTATCTCTCTTTGTCTATACACTCTCCCACTATTTCCCACTCTTGCCCACCCTCTCTCCAACTCTCTCCCACTCTCTCTTACCCTCTCCCACCCTCTCAC